>PPLY02000028.1:0-137917 GCA_003706665.2 Barnettozyma hawaiiensis | reverse complement strand
GGGGAGGAGGAGTGTGAAGATACGTACACGATACGGATACGGATACGGCGATTTGCAGATGTCTCACCAGTGCAAAAGGAAAACAAGTTATCAACCACACGTTGGGTCTGTGTTGAGCTGCCACAACAGATCTCCAGAACCAACACTCCAAGGAGAGGAGCGCACACGCCTATGCTATCGTAACAACCTCAAAACAAAAACAGAACAACTGGGTTTTAGCCTCCGTATTGGCGTAAAATGGCGAAAAAGGGTCATGCAGGTTTCTGTCTAAAGCTGCTTTTGTCATCAGCTCCTCACCTCCACACACAAAGAAATGGCACAATACAATGCGAGTGATTGCAGAATGTGCACAGATGACTGCTGATACTCGATTACCGCTTCTGGCGGATTTTTCGCTACAGTGTGCCAAAAAGGCAAAAGCAATTACCCTTTCAGGGAATATAGCCGTGTTTGTTCAGCTCTAGAATTCTAAAAACACGAAGGAAAAATCCGCCAACAGATATTTCGCCAATCAAAGCTTGGTTTTGTTTTTAGAAAAAAACACAGAAAAAAACCAAATTTTCTTTTTCTCCTCCTCGCTTACAACAACAACGACAACAACAACAAGAAGCTCTTTGCCATCAAACAAAGCCGCCGCCACCGCCACCACCGCCACCACCACCACCACCACTTCACTTCACTTCACTTTTCACTAATTGCGTGCTTTTTGACCACGTTATGACGGACGGCTACTACTCTTTTGGCGAGACGGATGCGCTTTTAGAGACGCTTTCGGCCTCATCCACCATTCCAACATTGTCTCCTTTTGATATTGAAAACTCATCCAAGGCCTCCTCTGCATACAGCGCTTCGCCTAACTCCAACAACTTTGTACAAGACGAGTGGGCTCTCAACAGATTTGACACCGAAGAATTTGGCAAGTTTGACCTTTCCAATGGTGACGAACAGAATAATGGGCTAGATGAAGCAAGTCAGAGTTTCAGTGATACCATGCTTCCTTCTCCATCATCAGGTAGTGAGATCATTTCCCCGCCGTTTTTGGAGAATAGGGGAAATCAGTTCAACTTGATCAAGGAGGAGGATGAAAATGACGATTATGGCGACGTTTCCTCTCTCAACAGCAACAAGGATGAAGATTGCGAGGATACTCTTTCAAAACTGAAAAACACAATTGTTTCATCTGCTCCACTCAGCAAGGTTACTAAACCAAAGAAGGACAGATCTAGTCACACTGTGATTGAAAAGAAGTACAGAACCAACATCAATACGAAGATTACCGCCTTGAGAGATGCAGTCCCGTCGTTGAGAGTTGCCTCCGGGGACAAGGATACCAACATTGACGATTTGGATGGCCTATCGCCTCCTTCAAAGATCAACAAGGCTACTATCTTCACCAAAGCCACTGAGTACATCAAACATTTAGAAGGCAAGAATAGCAAACTGCAAAAGGAAAACCAACAATTGAAACAACTCCTGTCTTCATATGCCCAACCACCACCACCACCACAGCAACAACAACAATCCCAAACTCCACCGAATTTCACATACACCCAACCGCCGCAACAGGCTGCAGCCCCACAGCAACAATCATTGTCTCAGTTCCAACCAGCCACTGACTTTAACGGCAATCCAATCAACATTGTCAACCAACGCCAGCCAAATTACCAAATGGGCCTGCCAGGTAAGCTGCTGATGGGTGGTTTAACTGTAATGGCTGGCCAGAGTATGTTCAATGGCCAGAATTATGACCAGTACGGATTGAGTGCCTTCCCAATCTTGTCTACCCCACAGTTTGCAACCTTTATCAACTTTGCCAAGATTCTATTGTGTATATCCTCTGTGGCTTACATTTTTGCACCAATGTTGTTCAGTTTCAATAATGACCACAATGCAAAGAAGCCAAACGTCAACACAATCCAGTATCAACGATGGTATGAACTGGTCAAGGAGTTACTTTTCATCCATACAGGCGACTTGACGAAGACTGAAGTCTCAGAAACAGAGGCAGCAGTGCTTGTGAATGCTACCTTGCTCAACAACAGCAACAGCAATCTGGAGCCAGTCTCCATTTACAATCTAGTCTATCTCTTGATGAAACTGCATTCCTTCAAATCTAACTTTGAAGTGGCATTTGGCAAGATCATTGTTGCCAAGCTATTACTTTCATATTCCAATTTATTCGAGAGCGTCTTTTTCATCAGTTCTAAACTGAATTCCATAATCGAGGAGAACTTAAATGAGATATCCAAGAACCAAAAAATAAATGATACCAACATCCGGTATTTCTTCAAAGAGTTTAACAGCTCTTCCTCATCCTTCAAGAAATCAGAGTGTTTCAAGAGACTGCTGAACCTATTCTTGGGCCTTCCGTTTGATACCAACTGCACAAGGGGCCTGAATGACAAGGGTTATGAGATGGTTTTGAGAGACGAGGAAGTTATCGGTGATTACAAGTCAACCTTGATTAGTTTCAGAACCAACGAGTTGTTTAGAGAGGTGTTACTGGAGCACATCAACTTAACCTTCAACGATAAGTACATTTCTGACATGTCCAATGATGAGGTGAAGGAGTTGAAGACTGAGCTATGGAACAAGTTGAGTTTCTGTGAGAACCTTGCTCCAAAGAACTCTGTGACGGGCATCAAAGTGAAGTTGTTCAAGTCCATCTGCAACGACAAACACCTGGATGGCGTCTTGCATTTGATTAACGATGAAGAAAACTTTGATGAGATCAAGGAGGAACAACAAGAGTACAGTGACTTTGAAGATGAAGATGGCGGTGACTCTTTCACCGGGTCTGACACGTCTAGACAGGTTTCTTCAAAGTTCAAGAAGATTTTGTCCCAAGAACTACTCAACTCCCTTGTTTGTTCAACTGTTTTGAGGTCTATCAATGCTGAGAACTTTGCCCAAGTTTCCCAATTGTTGCAATACTTGAAACTGGATAAGAATGAGATCTCGCTCTTGTCATTCATCTCCATGTTCAAGATCATTGACAAGTTCCCAAAGGAGTGGGTCTCTCAGTCAGACAAGTATCGTTCTTTCTTAAACCAACTTATTGGGGTCTTGAGATTATGGATTGGTGACGTGAATAATCAGAATTTCAGAGACTTGGATAATGAAGGCCTTCAGTTCAAGAGAGAAATTAGTGATAAACTAGTTGAAGTTTCGAAGACTTTCAACGAATATTAAAGATACACAAGGGAAGAAGAAACAGGGTTTTATTGATATATAGAGGGAATGGTTTTTTTTTATTATGTTGTTTGATTTTTGTTATTGTTTTGTTTATGGAAGGATCCTTTATTTGAATTTGTTTTTTTTTTGTTTTCTTGTTGCGGTTCAGCACAGCTGTTTTATGGGTTTTTTGTCCATGGGACTTATATATATGAGTTTATATATATTTTGCCTGGAGTTGAGTCACCATACCATGGGTGTTATCAATGGTGACATTGTTATGTATGGTGGTAGTAAATTAAAAATAAGCAGATACATTCATCATTAAAGCTCATCGTGAGGTCTCTGTTCCTCTGCAGTCGTTTCCTCAGGGGTCGTTTCCTCAGGGGCCTGTTCTTCATCAGAAGAAGGCTTGAATGGTTCCTCTTCATGCGTCTCATCAGTCGCAAGTAAAGTTCGAATCTCAAAGTCCTCTTCAAATTCTTGAAATTCGTTCGACAGCACAGACGTTTGAGAATGCTGGTTTTCTTCTTGCCCTTGATAAGGAGTGAAGTATATATGCTGGTCCGCAGTCAGGTCCTCCCATTCAACAAACTCCACTCCAACAATGACATTATTTGGTTTAGAGATATCCTTAGCAATGTTCTTTTCTATGGTAATATGGATGTTGAATAGGTAAGAGCCACTCTTATCAAACACTGGGACCTTGATGTTCAAAATCTCATTCTTGACAATGAGAAAGTTGATAAATTCTTGTGTGGTGGATTTCTTAGGGATTGTTTGAAGGGTTTGTAGAAGATGGAAAACAGAACTGACAAGCCGTGGTCCGATGTCTTCAGTGGATGGTCTGGTATTGACCAATATGATGTTTGAATCCAATGAAGAGACGAACAAACTCGTTCCAAACTTGGTCAGATCAGAAAGTTCTGATATGTGAATGCTTCTCCCAAGTTGCTGAGAGGCTGGTGGTGGTGATTCTGGTGATTCTGGTGATGCTGGTGGTGGTGGTGGTGGTGGGGCATAGCATTCTATCTGATTGTTGTCGCTCTCGTGTCTGAAGAACTCAAACTGGCATAATTTAGGAACGTTGATTTGGGCGGCGTAATGGCAGGACCTGTACTCCTTCACATCCACGATTCGAAAGTCGTCCATGGTGGAGTGGCAGCCAAACTGTATTTCGATAGATCTCGGCTTGTTGATCAAGTCACAGAACGTACCGTTCGTCAGCGTCGTTGTAAGTGATTTGGTTTCAAAATCAACAGTCAGATTTGACGGTGTCGAGCCCAGAGTGTATTCCAAATCAGTCTCCATTTTTTCAGGATCAACTATGTGCAACTGAAGGAACTCTGATGTTATGGGAGAGTACTTGAACGTCCAGTACTTGTACTCGTTCATGAACAGGATGTAGGAGGACACGTTTTGAAGTGTTGATCCCACTATCGAAGTGTATGTGTTTAAATCAATATCGGAGAGTTCCCATTGGGTATCTGAAGGTTTATGAGGTGGAGGGAAAGAGCATTGATATATGGAAGGACCTAAACAGAGTGTTTCTGTAGTGTGGTTGTCATTGTGATTGCCGTGGGGTGAGTCAATGTACTTGATGGCGAACTTATCGAGGTGCAAAACTGTTAGTGGAGGAGAAATACAATGAGCTCTTAGGAGGGGGGAAGCATACCTTTGGCCAGGCGAAAAGATCCTCATATACACTGAACTTAGCAGCAGCCAGTGACAGCCAGCTCAGCAGAAGTACTGTTTTCATGTCCTGTGTTTTTTTACTTCTGTTTTTGTATTTAGTTTCGGCGGATTGTTGTTAAAGATTTTAGTGAAAGATCGATCAATTTCTTCCCTTCCACTTTACCAAACAACGAGAGCAGCAATCAAATTATGATCGGAATACACGTATTGATAATCACAACATTGCTGACTATAATTTCAGCACAGACAGCTTCTGTGGCACTTTATGCACAGAAAGTTGACCAGAACGAGAGAATCCCACTGGGTAATATTGTCTTCAACGAGGTATCTGGCGTTGCAAGCTTGGAGGAGGCAGCAGTGTCATTTGAACAGGGACTCTATTGCATTGGCGCCGACATCCAGGGGGCAACACACTGCCACTCACTGGCCTATTTGACATATCCTCTCCACCACCAGCTCACACTCACCACCAGACCGGTCACTGGCGAACTAGTTGCACTCTCTTTTACCAAAGGACTTGGACCAGGTGTCTCAACTTCAATCAAGGCTGTTGGGAACGGAGCACAAGTTCCACTCACCGCAGTCAAGCAGCAAGCCAAGATCTCTGCTGAAGGTCACTCATTGCCGGAAGGTGATACTGAAGAAGACAGTCGCTCGTTTGTACAGAAGTACTGGATGTACATTGTGCCCGTCCTGTTGCTCGTCCTGACCTCTGGTGGAAAGTGACTAAGCTTACATAATACATTATATAAGCAGGTGTTTGTGTTTTTTTTTTTTTGATTGATTCCTTTTTGTGTAGCTCTCTTTCCTCTCCTTTTAACAGCGGCTAAACCCACAAAACAAAATGGACAAGCTAGGCTTCAGTTTGGGTAAGAAGTTCCATAAGCCTCAGCCACCGGCTCCTTATCAACCAGTCCGAGTTATTCTCAGAGTCGGTAATGCTCCAGATAACTCTTTTGCCCTTTCCAATGTCGCTGCCGTCAACCCAAGAGACTTGCCTGACAACAGCTATATCGTGGTGAACGACTTTTATGTCTTCACAACAAGACATTCCAACACGACAGAGCAAGGCGTTCTTGGATTGAATGGTACACAGAGACAATGGGCCGGTCTGTCACTTGACCAACAGCTGGATGTGAGAACGTACAGTCTGGAGAAGGAGACTGGGAGACTGGCGTATATTGGCACTTTGAACGTGGAGATTGCCTTTCGAAGCAGAAACAAGGCAACTGCGGAACCATTCGATCAGGATGAGCTTGGAGAGGCCCTCATGCACAAGTTTGACTCGCAGATCATCACCCCGACCCAACTGTTTTTGTTTGAGTTCAAGGGTGTCATTTTCGAACTGAGAGTCCAAGGCATGCAGATTCTTGATCCCGTTGATGTTGAGAACAATGGGCCTTTGCTCAGCGGTGTTGAAACAAAGGCTGTTTTAATGCCAAACACTCAGGTCAATTTCTTCAAAGGTCGTGACAACTTGGTTAACTTGAAGGCCTCATCAACACGTCCCCGTTCTGACGCTGTCATTAGACCAGATTTTAAGTTTGAAGATATGGGCGTTGGTGGTTTGGATAAAGAGTTCACTCAGATCTTTAGACGTGCCTTCACGTCGAGAATCTACCCGCCAGGTGTTGTAGAGAAGTTGGGTGTCAGTCACGTTAAAGGTATGCTGCTCTATGGCCCACCGGGTACAGGTAAGACCCTGATTGCGAGACGTATTGGTAAGATGCTCAATGCCCGTGAACCAAAGATTGTCAATGGCCCAGAGATTTTGAGTAAGTATGTTGGTTCCTCTGAAGAGAATATCAGAAATCTGTTTAAGGATGCCGAGGAGGAGTACAAGGCCAAAGGTGAGGACTCATCGCTGCATATTATCATCTTTGACGAGTTAGACTCTGTGTTTAAACAGAGAGGTTCTCGTGGCGATGGTACAGGTGTTGGTGACAACGTTGTCAACCAGCTTTTGGCCAAGATGGATGGTGTTGACCAGCTGAACAACATTCTGGTCATTGGTATGACGAACAGACGCGATTTGATTGATAATGCCCTTTTGAGACCTGGTCGTTTCGAGGTGCAAGTCGAAATCACGTTGCCCGATGAACCCGGTCGTGTACAGATTCTAGAAATCCAGACCAAGAAGGCCAGAACAAACAACATGATGGCTAAAGATGTGGATTTGGCAGAGTTGGCAAAGTTGACAAAAAACTTTTCAGGTGCCGAAATTGAAGGTTTGGTAAAGAGTGCCACATCCTTTGCATTGAATCAAAACGTTGATATTGGAGGTGGCGCCACTAACTTTAACAAGAAGAGCCTAGACAAGCTTAAGGTTACAAGACAAGATTTCCTTGATGCCTTGAAGGAAGTCACACCAGCATTTGGTGTCAATGAAGAGGATTTGAAGACTTGTATTGAAGGTGGTATCTTCAAGTACTCTTCGAGAATTGAGGATATTTTGCGAATTGGCGCAAGATATGTTCGTCAAGTGAAGGAGAGTGACAAGACTCGCTTGATTTCTGTGTTGATGCACGGCCCTTCTGGGTCAGGTAAGACAGCACTAGCTGCTGCGATCGCATTGCAATCTCGTTTCCCATTCATTAGAATGATTTCGGCACAGGAGATGACTGGTATGTCTGAGCAGGCAAAGATTGCGTACATTGACAACACTTTTAGAGATGCCTACAAGTCTCCTTTGAATATCCTTGTGATTGACTCTATTGAAAACATTGTTGACTGGGTTCCAATAGGTCCGAGATTTTCAAACAGTATCTTGCAGATCTTGAAGATCTACTTGAAGAGAAAGCCACCTAAAAACAACCGTTTGTTGATCATTTCAACAACATCCACCTTTAATGTCCTCCAACAGATGGACATTTTGAACTGCTTCGACAACGATATTGCAGTTCCAAACGTAACTAGTCTACAAGAGTTCAACAATATCATGAGAGATGACGACTTCTTGAACGACAAGCAGAGAATGGAAGTTCTAAGCAAGATGGGTTCGTTGATTGGTGGTAACGGGGATGCTGGTAGAACAACTGAATTAGATATTGGCATTAAGAAGGTCTTGATGAACCTGGAAACAGCTAAACACGATGACGATTCAGTCAATGAGATTGTGAATCTAATGGCTTCGAGCTAAAGTGTGTATATATAGTAGATGGTACTCTTTAGATTATTTCTGAATAATGAAGAATGAATGTAAAAAAGAAAAAAAAAACCAAAACAAACAACAAACAACAACAAAAAAAAAGATAGAGAGGCAAACACGCCAATACCTCAAACTCCCTTGATGGACGACGGACGACGTCTCATCCCTTTCTGTTGTGCACTCTTCTCCCTCTCCTCTAAACGAAAGGATTAATAAAACAAAATTCAAGACAGAGGGCTACTCATGGCTCCGCTTACCTGGCTTGAACTGGCCCGAGCAGATGACTTCCTCACCATGAACCTAATTGATAAGACAAATTACTCGCCTCTGACGCGGAAAGTCTCGCGGATTAGTGGGAAATGTGACATTCCCAAGAAGGTGATATTGACTTTACTCAAGAGGTTTATCATTCAGAGGGACAACAAGCCGGACTACTCCAGTTGTGTAGCGGGATTGATACAACTACCACAGACCAAGTATTTCATTGAGATGTACCTTGAAGGAAGAGACTCAGTCAGTCACTTTATCAAGCATTTGGTGAAATATCTTAAGATCTTTGCGGTCGATTGCCCCTTTGATTTGGTACCCACTGACAGATACAAGATCAAGACAGATGAACTAGAAACAGCAGCAGTGGCACGTATAAAGATCGAGGCAAATGAAACGATCCTTTCGCTTGAAGGAACGTTTGCAGAAATGGGACCAGAAGCTGAAGAACTTCTAGATCAGAACGACTTTAGTGTCTTCCACACGACATCTACAAGCAAAAAAAAAAGAGTTGTGTCCAAATTGATGCTTGGTCCAAGTCGGTTTGTTAACCATAATTGTGAAGCCAATGCCAAGTTTGCACCCTACAACCAAACAGGAATGCGAATCGTTTCTATCCGAACTATCCTCCCTGGAGAGGAAATCACTGTTTCTTATGCTGCTAGTTATTTTGGTAAGAACAACAAAGACTGTCTATGCGCTGGATGTGAGAGGAACAGCAGAGGATGGTTTGATCCCAACAAGTTTGTCATCCCTCCCGATGCAAGAGTACTGGAGATAGATAGTAGTTCCGATGACAGCGGTGATATCCTTGAAGTTGAACAGCAGGAGAAGAGTCTTTCTGAATTCCAGAGAAGATCAAGGAGTGAAGATTCAGAAGCTATTGTGATTGGCATTATCTCTGAAGATGAGAATTCAGAGAGGGCCAGAAGTCGTGAGATTGATGACGAGGAGGTGGTGGTCCAAAGCGAAGATGACCAACTTGTTGCTGCGATACAAAGACCAACAAAAAGAAAGACTTACCTCGACGAGCTTCGATTGGACTACCTAGAGAAGTTTCGTTCCATCAAATCTGAAGTTATTGGTGGTCGCTCCTTAAGACCAAGAGAAGTAGGAAAGGGATACTATGACGACAAGAGTGATCATTCGAACTCCTTTTTGCGTTCCCTACCTGAAGATACTTCCACCGATTCTTTAGAGATAACTCTTAATAACAGGCCAAGTGGAACTACACTGAGTCAACGAAAGATTCAGAGGCAACTTCACAAGCTCTACATGACAGAGTTCTACAAACCCGATGCTGATCTTTCAATGGTATTTGACTGCGGAAATTGTGGTGTCTATTTCAGATTCAGCAAGCTCTACCAAGTCAGGAGCTACTGTCCGAGATGTTACCGTCACCAGAAGCTTTTTGGTCTGAGTTGGCCCCACACAAGAGAAAGCCAGTATTCAACCAAACTTGAATTGGACATGGGGGAAGTAGCGAGATATTCAATTTCTGAGATCAGGGCGTACTGCAAACTCAAGAGCGAGAGTCATGAAACCAGTGCTGAAATCAAAAAAAGATTAGCTGCTCGAATCGGGATCCTGATGCCTATGACTTCAAATCAAAATGAGATCAAGGAGGAGATGAGAGATTCAGAATTACCAAGATCAAGGGCAGAGAACAAAAGAAAACGTAACTTGGACCATCATACCTCCAGCAAGGCAAGTTCTGCTCCAGAAGTGGATTTTATGAGAGAGGACTCTCTTCAATACGTTGGTGCTCATAAAAAGGTTAAACTGGAACAGTTTGAGCCCTCTACTGCTTTTCATACTGCTTCTACTTTGTTCTCCAACCATTATCGTTCTGTTGATAACTCACCAAAGGAAACCCACTACTACTATATGAATTCTCACGAAGATGATAGTGGGACTGACCTTGTTGATGCGGAGGGCCACAAGCTGGATGATAATGATAATGATAATGAGGAGGAGGAGGAGGAGGAGGAGGAGGAGGAGGAGGAAAACAATATCCTTGGGAGCTACTCTCAGGGCCACCATCACTGTAGTCACTGCCATTATCAGGGCAGTGAGGAAGAAATGTACTATGAAGGAGAAGATGAGTGGAGAGATGATGGGCAACATGAAAGCGAAGACGATGAGGAGGTACACCAACAGCAACAGAGGCGAAAACAAAGGCCAGCGTTTTACAACTATGAGCCACCTCTTCCATATGGATACCCTCAAGATAACTATCCACAATGGGGTCCATACCCACCAGGACCAGCATTTTCACTTCCACCACTTCCACCACTACTTCTACCAGGACCACCAGGACCACCACCAGGACATCTGTCATCTCCTTACCACATGCCACGGTTTGACTACAGACCTCCAATTCCTACCCCACCACCACCACCACCACCACCAAACTATCACTCAGACCCGCATATATTCTACCGGCATGGGGAACAACTGTGTCCTCCCCAAGTACGCCCCCCGCAGTTGCTACCACCGTGCCCTACAAGCTGTCCGCCATCAAGAGTACCACCACAACAACATCAATGTCCTCATCTACTACCGTATTCACCATGGCGAGAGAGACCAACTGCGGGCAGGTTTCCTTGGAAACTGTTAAATTGGTAAGCCAGCGAATACCTCTTTACTGAAGCAACATGAGGAGGAGAAGGAAGGCTATGCTCCAATGGTGTTAAATTAGATCAAATGTTCATTTGTTACAAAAACAGCGCCATCATCGCATTGCTCTTGTTGGTAGTGGCTTCGTCATTAGATGCTGCTGCTGCTGCGGCAGACCTTCACCATTGTTTTGGGTCAGACCAGGTTCGGGGCCAGTTTCAACAGCAACAACACTGGACGTGGGAGGGAAGTGGGAACCAGTCGAGGCCTTACTCTTCAGATAGTTCTCCAACAGAGCACAATTTCTAGTATTTGACTTGTAAAGGATGTTCACTAGATCACCAACAATGGGAATTAAACCAACTGCAAAGTCGAACCCAACATTGGCCATCATCTGGGCTTCAATGTACTTTGGAAGTCCTCCATCAATGTTCTTTGCCTTGTTCACCAAGCCCAGAGCAAACCAAACGGCAATCAAGTCTCCAATCCAAGGAATGATACCAATCAAGCCGGCCCAGCCCATTCTACACCTACAGCAACATTCAAACACAAGGTCTAGCTGATAAGCCTTGTTCCGTACACTCTTGAGAATCTTACCATCATTAGTGCTGAGACCTTGTGGAATTGGCTTCTTTCTCTTCGTACCTTGTCTCTGGAAGAATCCTAATTCCTCTTTTGGGATCTGTTTGTCAAAGTGGCTGTTAATCACCTTCTTTGTGAAGTTGAGTAGTCACACATACCTCTTCATAATACGGGTTCTCCTGTTCATCAGTACCTACCTGGACCTTTCCCACAGACTGGTGTAGCCATACATTAGTATATACAATAGAATAGTAGCAGTGTTGTGTTATTCTGAATTGTATCACTTACCTTGCCAACTGCCCACTTTAACAACCACGAATACATTCTTTCTGGTCTTTTGTTGATCTCGTCTTGTTGACGTGGTCGTCTTGTCGGTCGAAGGGAATATTGCGATTTTCATTTTTGACACATTATTAGTACTGAAAGTTACGCTAGGTGGCTTTTGAATTGCACAGAAGGCATGCAGTAAATTTCAGCACTAAGAAATTATCCAAAAGTGTTTTTTTTTCCAAAAATTTTCATCGTGTAAAGCCGCCGTCGTTTTACCTCTTAGATCTCCAGGTGAACAGGAACGAAACACGACGATGGCTCCACCAATTGTCCGCCCTGACAATATTCACCAGGTATGTCAACACGAATGAGTTTTTGTTTTTAGTTCAAATTTTAAAAATACTAACCAGTCTTTGTTTCACAGAGAGCCGAAGAGCTTATTGCTGTTGGCAAGAATGAGACTGCGTTGCAAACATTGTACGAGTTTTTGACTTCCAGAAGAACCCGTTCTGTTGCACCTGCTTCTCTTGAGCCTATTGCGATCTTGTTTGTTCAGTTGTCCGCTGACTTGAAGAAGGGTTTCACTTTGAAGGATGGTTTACACCAGTTTAAGAAGAATGTTCAGATTTCTGACAATGGTTTGCCAATCTTTGAAAATGTTGTGCGCAAGCTGATCGAAGTTGCCACTGAAAGATTGGAGACTGCTCAATCTAAGGCAGACTCCAACTCGGATGAGGATGATTTGGAGGATGCCCAGTCTCCAGAGGATGTTTTATTGAGTGCAGTCTCTTCAGAGCTGTCCAAGGACCGTTCTGACCGTGAGCTGGTTACTCCATCTTTGCGTTTCCTTTGGGAGTCGTACAGATTGGTGTTGGACTTGCTGAGAAACAACTCTCAGCTGGAGATGGCTTACTCTGAGGTTGTCCAGAAGGCGTACCAGTTCTGTTTGAAGTACAACAGAAAGACTGAGTTTAGAAAGCTGTCTGACTTGTTGAGAGGCCACATTGCCTCTGCTACTCAACAGAGATACCCAGGCCAAAAGCAGTTCAACTCGGTCGATTTGCAAGACCCGGAAACATTGCAACGTCAACTGGAGTTGAGATTCAACCAGTTGAACGTCTCTGTCAAGTTGGAACTGTGGCAAGAGGCTTACAGGTCGGTTGAAGATTTGCACTCGTTGATCTCGACCTCCAAGCGTCCACCAAAGCCAGGGATGATGGTTTCATACTATGAAAACTTGGCCAAGATCTTTCTGGTTTCTGACAATGAGTTGTACCACGCTGCCGCATGGCAGAAATTCTTCAACTTGTACAGTCAATCTCCTAATGCCACCGAGGAGCAACTTGTCCGTTACTCATCCACTTTCTTCCTTGCCACTTTGGCCATTCCATCAAAGTCTTTCAACTTGGACTTGAGCGAGGATTTCTCCAAGCACTCTCAACAACGTCTAGCCACTTTGTTGAACTTGCCAAAGATCCCAACCAGAGAGTCATTGATCCAATTCGCTACCAACAGAAGCGTGTACAACTATGTTCATCCATCTGTGAAAAAGATCTATGAGCTTCTTGAGGTGAACTTCCACCCATTGACAGTTCGTGACGAGCTCAACGCTATCATTCCAGAGATTGAAGCCAATGGTGCCTTGGCGCAATATGTGAAACCGTTGACCAAGGTTCTCCTAACCAAGGTGTTTGAGCAAGTTTCCCAACTGTACGAATCTGTCAAATTGGAGTACTTGATTGATCTAGCCACCTTTGAAGGTAAGTTTGCTCTTTCTCCTTTGGAAATTGAACATTTCCTATTGAATGCTGGCCGTGATGGCCAGTTATCTTTCTTCATTGATCACGATGCAGGAGTTGTCAACTTTGTCTCTGATCCATTTGGCGAAGTCATTCCAAACTCCCGTGAGTCCCTACAGGAATCTCCAGCGGAGCTTGTCCGTTCCCAATTGTCCAGTTTGGCCAAGGCTCTGTACGCATCTACTCAGTACACTGATCCAACTTATGCTGAGAGACAGCTTGCTTTAAGACAGCAGTTGATCAACTCTGCCACCCAGGCTCTAGCTGGTGAGCGTGCTGAAGCTGAGAAGACCCGTGAGTTGCTTGAGCAACGTAAGGCTGAAGCTGAAGCTGAGGTCAAAGAGCGTGAAGCGGAGGCCATCCTGGAGAGACAGAGAAAACTAGAGGAGGAGAAGGCTGCAGAAGTTAAGCGTGCTGCCGATGAGGTTAAGCGTCGTCAAGAAGAGAAGATGAAGCGTGACAAGGAGGCTATCGAGTATGCTGAGAAGAAGAAGCTTGTTGATGAAATCAATGCCAATGGTGTCATCAAGCTTGATATCAAGAAGTTGGACGATTTGTCCACCGAAGATATCAAGAACTTGCAAGTTGAACAGTTGCAGAAGGATCAAATTGATTTGGATACTAGAACCAAGGAGTTGTTCAAGAAGATGGACCATATTGAGAGAGCATATAGAAAGTATGAGCTTCCACTTTTGGAGAAGGATTCTTCTTTGCAAAGAGACAGAGATTTGGCTGTGTATGAAGAATTCAAGGCCAAGAGAGTGACTGCTGCCAAGAAGAACCATGAGGAGAACCTGGCTCTGAAGAAGAGATTTGAATCTTTTGTCCCAGAGTTTGTGAAGTTCAAGGTCACTATTGATGGTGCTGCTGAAGAGAAGCGTGCTGCTGCGTTGGAAGTGCAACGTGAGAAGCTTGAAGCTGCCAAGAAGGAACGTATTGAGCAAGTTAGACAAGAGCGTTACCAGGTGGCTCTTGCTGAGTACGAAGCTTACCAGGCCAAGCAGGCTGCAGAGGAGGAGAGAAGACTTGCAGAGGAGGAGAGATTAGCAAAGGAGGAGAAGAAGAAGGAAGAATTGCGGAAGTACCGTGAGGAGGCTGACGCCAAGAATGCTGAGCTAGATGCAAAGGCGGCCAGACAGAGAGAAGTTGAGGCCCAGTTGGAGGCCAAATTGGCCGGTAGAGGTGGTAGCAGCAGAGCTTCAGCACCAGTTGCAGCACCAGCACCAGCACCTGCTGTTGCTGAGGCCCCAAAGAAGATGAGTTTTGCCGAGAGAATGAGATTAAAGAGAGAACAAGAAGGTGGCAGATAATCTTTTGTTATTATATACACTTGCAGACCCCAGTCTGTCCATATCTAAAACTGTGTGTATCTAGATGAATCGACCCGCAACCTCTAATTCCTTTTGATCGGATTGCTAATGTATATATACACACACTATATACTGTTGGGCTTTTAATAGACCACATCAGGTTATGATGAGGACCTCTCGGAGGCGGACGTAATTGATTTTGCCTTGCGCCGGTAGAATTGTTATGCGTAACTCTGGTTACCACTTACATTATTTGCATTTGTATATATAATATAGACCAGCTGCAAACCGTAATTCCAAGGCCAAGTGGACCCACCAGACAGGTCTTGGCTGTTCTCTTGAAGTTTTCCCTTTGCAGTGAAGAAACTTACAACCAGCAGCAGGCAACAGGCAGCCAGCCCCACAATGCGCCGCGCACGCGGTGTTAAAAGAAAAAATAGAATAAAATAGCCGGTTTTTGACATATTTCGTCGTAAACGCAAAGCGTCTTTAGAAGTCTCTGTAGGGAGTCTCTGTGAGGAGTTGGTGATGACAGATTCTTATGGGCCAATGCTTGTAATTTCTGATAGAAACGTAAAAGGGCAAGAAAAAAAAACAGCCCCTCCACGGATTAATTTCACAGGCTTCTTTTATCCGCCGTAGCCAGTTAAAGTTAAAGTTTAAACGCAATGGATCAATCAATGAATCAATTGCCAAAAAGAGGAAAGGACATACCACCACATGTGGTGATATGGCACAACACGTGGGCCCTAATCAGCCATATCCGCCGCAACTGTCTTATTTACATTTACCTTTACATTTTTTTTTCAAAGCTACTAACCGGGGATAAAGTACCCAAAAGCTCTCATTGCCGTGCAGAAATGACAGAGCATATAACTACGTTTTGAGATGAGCAGTAAGAGATCTTCAATATCTTTATATAAATTAGAAAAACTTCTTCTTCTTCTTTTATGTCTTAGACATACACAGCACCATTTCATATCTTTAGTCTATAGAATGTCGAGTAGAGATATTCCAAAGTCATTTGGCCAGTTCTTTAAGGGCTGGGTCCCCAAGGCCAAGAAGGAAATCACTTTCAATAAGTCCAGTGAAACCCTAGAGGCGGAGGAGGAGGAGTTTGCTGCCCGCAAGGAGGAGTTGCAGAACATGGGCTGGAAGAAGAAGTACATGCCAATCATCACTGCTGGTGCCGGTCTCTTCTCTGATGGTTATGTCAACAACTCTATTGGTGTCGTGTCCACCTGTTTGACCATCCTTTACCCAAAGGAGTACACCCATTCAAATGCAATCAGAAACGTTACTTCGCTAGCCTTTGTCGGTACCGTTGTCGGTCAGCTGGTTTTTGGCTACATTGCCGATTATCACTCGAGAAAACAGGCAATGATTTGGGGTACTTCTATCTTGATCATCTTTACCATTTTGTGTGCTGGTGCCTGGGGTAAGAATGCTAATGATGTCGATGGTATGCTGGTTGCGCTGACTGTGTACAGAACCTTTTTGGGTATTGGTATTGGCTCTGAATACCCAGCTGGTTCTACTGCCTGCGCTGAAGCTTCTGCCATGTTGGCCCCGGGGAAAAGAAACAGATGGTTTGTGTGGTTTACCAACTTTATGATTGATGCGGGTTTTGTGGTCGCTGCCTTTGTTCCAATGGTTTTGCTATGGATTTGTGGACCGGACAACTTGACTCCTGTTTGGAGAGTCACCTTGGGTATTGGTGCCATTCCACCAATCTCCTTGTTTTTCCTTCGTTTGCACTATGAGGAAGGTGAGAAGTTCCAAAAGACTCGTTTCAAAACTGTGGCTGTTCCATACTGGGCAGTTATCAAGTTTTACTGGCTGAGATTGACGGTAGTCTCTTTGATTTGGTTCATCTATGACCTATCAGCCTACTCCTTTGGTCTGTTTTCATCGTTTATAATTGCACAGTTGTACGACTCAGAGGACTTGTACGCCAAGTTTGGCTGGAACGTTGTTCTGAACTTGTTTTACATCCCAGGTGCATTCCTCGGTGCCATCGCTGCTGATTACATTGGTCCTCGTTTGACCCTTGTCATTGGTGTCACTGCTCAGTCCATAATTGGTTTCGCCATGGCTGGCTCTTTGGAGCAATTGCAAAAGTCCATTGCAGGGTTTGTCGTTATTTACGGTATATTTATGGCCCTTGGTGAGTTTGGTCCAGGTGACAACATTGGCCTGCTCGCCTCAAAGACGTCTTGTACTCCAGTCAGAGGCCAGTACTATGGTATTGCCGCTGCCATTGGTAAGATTGGAGCGTTTGTTGGTACATATATCTTTACCCCATTGACACAGAGACATGGTATTAAATCTGCTTGGTGGCTCGGTGCATCTCTAGGTTTATTCTCTGCATGTTTGGCTCTCTTCTTGCTGCCATCAGTTGACCAAGCAGCAATGGCGGATGAAGATGCCCTGTTCATGGCTTACTTGGAGTCGACTGGCTTCGATACCACTAAATTGGGTGTCCACACAAGCAACGACTCTGAGGAATCCTTGGTTGAGACTCTTGAACAAAAGTTTCAAGAGAAGGCCCAGAAGTAAAGCCCAGCAGCTGCAGTTGTGAAATATATTGTTTTTTTATTGCTACATTGTCACAGTCAGTAAACTACACTGTCTCCGGCGGTGACCTTGTAAACCCGCTTTGTAAAGCAAATACGACCAGTAACTCCGGGCCGAGGACGAGCTCGGCATAAAACGGCAACAGGCGGCGCAGCAGCGCTCCGGCGGGCGGAAAAAACTGGCCCTTCTTCTCGGAAGTGAAAAACCAATCTCTTTGAAACTAATAAACAGAGACTCAGCAGCAGCGGTGGGGGTGGCTTAACGATGGATACCACCGCGTACGATTCTTCCAGTGGGATCAAGTACCGCAGAAACTACAAAGCGTGTCTGAACTGCCGGACGAGAAAGGTGAAGTGCGATCTGGGCAGTGTTGAACAGCCCGAGCCTCCATGTGTTCGGTGCAAAAGGGAAAGAAAGGAGTGTGTCTTTGCAGAGTCCAGACGGGGTGGATCTCTGCCTGGAACAAGACACAAGAGAAAGGCTACTCAGCAGCAAGAACAGCAACAGCAACAGCAACGACCAGCTCTCAAAGCACATAGACAAAACCCTCAAGAGACCCATATCCACACCGGGTTGAGTGTACCACCACAGCAACCACCATTCAGGGCCAACAGTAAGATGCCAATCCCTGCTGTCCTCAATCAGAACTCAGAACCTTCTGATCAGCAAGCTGTTTCTTCGAGACAACGAGCAATGGCTGTCACCTCCATCACCAACAAGGAGGATACCACTTTCCCTCCTCCCCCCCCTCCTCCTCCTCCTCCTCCTCCACCGTTACCGTTATCGGAACCATCAGCAACTGAAGCCAACTCATCAGTACCCAGCCCAAGAAGATCATCCATATCTGAACTGCAACACAACGACGAAAGTAACAATCTCACCATCCCACCAAACAGATCCTCTGAATTCTCCACCATGCAAGGTGCCTTGGTCTTTCTTGCCCGTGCAGCAGGAACTATGGCCAAAGCTGATGACCGCGACAATATCAATGCCAGAGATATCCACGCGCAGCTAGAGACTCATGAGTCGAACAACTCATCGACCAACTCACCACTCACGAATCAGTCTTGTGCGACGTCCAGACAGAACTCTACAGCAACTGCTGCTGATACAAAGGGATTCGACGGCAGTTTTGCACCGTTGATTAGACCTAATGGGTCGACACCCATAAGCCTCCCTCCTGTAACCAATTCAGGGTTTATGCACCCGAGATCCAGAAAGAAGCTCAGCGATATTGGATATATTGGCGAGGGAAAGATGCTGACCGAGGCAGAGGCTGTCAGACTGGTGAATCTTTTCTTCCTCACTCTCCATCCCTTTTTCCCACACATACCACAGCAGTTACACTCGCCCGATGTGCTTGCAGGATATCCTATCTTACTATGTGCTATCCTGACAATCGCATCCCGATATCATCCCTTTGAAGACGAAAAAGTCGGCATTATCACTAAGGAGTCTAGGAACATCCAGCTTCATGAAAGGCTCTGGATATACTGTCAGAGATTGATATCTCAGACCGTTTGGGCTGAGGCATCGACGAGATCCATCGGCACTGCACTTGCATTCTTGCTGTTCACTGAATGGAACCCAAGAGCTATCCACTGGAGATGGTCTGACTATGCCAACAACCCTGAAGTAATGGATGGCGAGATGCCACATGACGAGGATGACGAAAACCTTGCTGGTCTCAGTGCCATGCGTAGAAGTGATAGAATGGCATGGATGCTGATCGGGACATCTGTGAGACTGAGCCAGGATATGGGGTTCATTACAGGCTCGCCTGAGATCTTTGTCGCGACACATTTGGCTGAGACACATACTGCAATGAGCCTGGGACAGAGAAGCATGCTTGCACAGAGTCTCGGAGAGGTTGATCTAGATAATACAGACGAGGAGGATATTAGCGGGGCGAAAAAGTTCCAGTATGACGAGTTCATCCTAAGTCTTGATGAAGAGACAATGAGACGCCGGTCAATGCAGAAGAAGGTGTTGAAGTTTACGTTTAGTCAGAAAGCCAAACTGGAGATCTTGAAGATTATGTCCCTGGCTTATGAGACGATGTACATAGGTGGGAATGGAGCTAATTCTTCACCAAGACAAAGCCTGACTGTTCTTGGTGTGTTTTCTCCGTTGATTGATAATTGGTACCGTGCCTATAAGAAGTTATTAAGGCCATCTAATCCAAAGAGCTTCAACCAACATTGCAATTTGAAGCAGGCAACGAACATCAAACATGTCAATGAGATCACTAAGCAGATTGACAAGGAGTCATTGATTTGCGATTACTACTACTGTCAGTTATACATTTATTCTCTGGCACTAAGCATTGAGAATCCACTCAACACCAATATCTCTGATGCGAAGAAGCCATTGAATAACATTAGACTAGATGAGATCTCGAAGGCCTCCAAATTTGTCGAAATTGCCTACAATTCAGCCCTTGAGATTTTGAACGCTGCCATCAGAGTACATAAGTTGAAGCTTCTGAAGTACATGCCCGTGAGATGGGTCACTAGAATTGTAAGATCGGTGGCCTTCATTGTGAAGTGTTTCTTAACATTGACGAACAGAAGCAAGACACCACAAGGTCAGAAGGTTACATGGGATTCTCAAACCTCTGCTGTTTTGACGTTAAGTATTATTCCCATTGAAGATATTCTCCAGACTATAAAGAAGGCAGCTATCGTTTTGAGAGAGGCCAGTCCTGATGAGTTGCACTTGTGCACAAGATACTCCACCATACTCATGTATCTATGCACTGAGATGAAACACCGCACAAAGTTCTCCACCAGTGCACCAGAGATGAGAAAGTTGAACGAAGGCGGTGATGATGAGGAAGAGGACGACATTCAGGAGCAGTCAGACGTTCAGAGCAGGATACAATCTACTACAGACTACATTCCTCAAAGAGGTTTGTTCCGGGACGAAACTCCTCCAATACAGCAGCCACAGCCACAGCCACAGCCACAACCACAGCCGCAACAAGAACAAGAACAAGAACAACACGCGCAGCAGCAGCAGCAAGCTGATGGGAACGGATTTACCTACCCAACTGCCTCTTCCAATGATTTTGATATGAGTTACCATCAGCAGATGGGGAGTAGTCAACCATTGACTGATAACGTGATTGACTGGTTCTTGAAGAACGATGAGGCTATTGGATTAGATTTCGTAGAACCATGGACTGAGATGTTGGAACAACAGTTGGGAAAGAAGGGCAGCGAGTAAGGGCAGCGAGTAAGCATGGGGAGTATATCTATATTCTATATATGTTATGGTTATGAGCGTTTTATTGAATGTTCCCCCACTCAGTACCATCGGAAAAACTCTTTTTTTGTTCAAGTCATGATGTTCTTTTTTAATTAGCGCGGAAGAATTATCCTGGGAAGGGCCACTCCGCTATATATATAAAAAAAATCTCAGCTTTGCTGCCCCAGCCCCAACCTTTGCAGTACTGATGATTTATTATAAAGTCACATATTGACCATGGCTGGTTCTTCTTATTCTCCCCTCTCTGTGTACGGGAAAGAATAGTTCCAGATGTGGAGACTGATTGAGCAAACTATCTGGTGGTGGTGATGGCCCACTCAGTTGGAGTAAAAGTGGTTTTACAAACAACTTGAAGATCAAAAATACCTCAACACAAAATAACTCTCACACTTTTAAAAAGCAGCGCGTGTGGCTAAACAAAACAACCACCCCCAACATGCGCTGATTATAATGAATGGATAAAAAGTTTTGACATCGCAACTAGCTCACCAGCCCAACTCAGTACAGTGGAGTGCTCCAATAATGATTACCTTGAAGTACAACAACCTGTCTTTTGACGAAGAGCAGAAGCAGGGCGAGCTCATGTCCTGGTTCTTATCGAATCTCAGTGCTGGTCAGTTTGAGAACATCACCAAAGATGCTGCTAGGTTCCAGAAGCTGGGTCACTTCTTTGGAGAATTTGTACCGGATGTGCAAACCAAATGTCTGATACTTCTTTTGCCTAGCGTTGAGGTGAACAAGAGTCCCAGGTTCCTTATTGACTTGGTGTCCAAGTTTTATGATTCAAAGGAGGACACTGCCGAGCAACATGAAGTTCGGGTTACTCCTATTGGAGCAATCCCAGAATTAGACGCAACAGTGGTGATGGTGATCAGCGAGGAACTCCGTCAGCGGGATGATGATGCTGCCATTGGGAACGAAGAGGTTGAAGCCAAGGCCAGCGGCGGAATGGACTCGATTATTGCCGAACTGAACGATATCTCATTGAGCAACAACAACAACAACACGGCTGTTGCCACTGACCAAAGCTCGACTTTTGACCAGGATGGTCAAGGGTGGAGGTCGAGAGACACGGACATAATGTTTTATGAGGATGTCACTTCTCCAACCTCAGTAGCATCATCCTGCGTTGTGCCGCCACCATTGCAGAAACTTGATATTGAATCTACATATTCCATGGAGGAGCCCGACTTGATCCCAGCCACAAGGATTGAAAACTTGCGGCTTGATGATTGTGGATGTGTGAAGAATGATGTCCTCTGTTTGAAGTCAATTTTGTTTAAAGACTGCAAGACTGGTGAATTGCTGACGGCAATAAGGCAAACACCAAGCATGGAAGAAGATGTAGATGATGAGGAGGATGATTGGTTGCTGTATGATGAAAAATACTCACTCAACAACCTGCAACTATTAGGAATGGAAGATATTCTGATTATGCAAAGCAGGAATCTAAAGATTTTTTTCTATGCGTTGGATACTCAAGCGGAGAAGGATCCCATCATGAGACAAATCAATGAGGAGGCGAACATGTCTGACCTTGGTGGTGTAGACGACGATGACGACAACGACGACGATAATGAAGACAGTGGTTGTGAGTTTGAAGTGATGGAGTTTCAGGGAAATGTACTTTGCCACAACACTTGTGCTACATCACCACTTGTGCTGTCCAAGACGAATACTCTGAACACATTCAAGTCAGTAAGGTCTGAACTGTTGGTTCATAATCCGGATGGGACATATTCTAACGTTGTGAAGTCCAAGTCAGAACCCTTGAGATCTGGAGCCAAGGTGATAAAGTTGCATAGAGATAGAAAGCACCTCGGGAGAAGGGCCACACCCTGCATTATTATGTGATGGTTTAAGTTTAATGAGATTACGAGGTTTACGGATAAGAGTTTAAAGGTTAGTAACTATATATGAGTGGGAACATGGGAACATGTAACTTTTAATTTTACAAGTGTTTATATCTATTTATACCTATCAAACGACACGTAATAGAATATAATATATACAGAACACGAAAAGCAGCAAGTCAAATCAAATAATAATCGCAAAGTCACAAGTCACAATCTGCCGGTGAATACATAATCTGGGTCAAGAACTTGCCAGAGTATCTTGTTGTGCACGCAACACCCAACACGTTATTCTTGATATTTGAAGTTAGCAAATGCTTGAGGTTGACATGTGGAATGATGTGTGAGTTCAACCCTTTGACAGAACTCTTGGGTATGTTGACGCCTGCGTCTGAAGAGTTGTTGTTGTGATGGGTGTTGAAATGTTTGTTGAGGTAGGTGTTGTTCAGATATACGGGTAAGTCAGGGATTGTATGGCGATGTAGCAAGGTCTCATCGATGGGCAGAATCTCATCAGTGGTGGTGGCTGATACTTGGAACATTTCAGGTATCTCTTGGTTGTACTGCAATCTCTCCACTGGCAGAGGTGAAATCATCAACGGGATTGAGGTTGTGCTTGGTTCATTGAAGAAAGACAAAGAGGACTTCCGCTTGTTGTTGTGAATTTTGTAGGTTTCATTGATCCCTGCCTCAACCGTGTCCTGCTTCACGTTATCAACTTCAAACCAGTTCACCACATTTCCCGACTTGTCAGTTGCGATTGGAAGGGAATCACTATACTTTACCTGGTTGTTGATCAAGAATTTCACCCTGTAGACACCCAAGGGGAGACTAATATTAGCTTTAAACAGTCTGACATTGCCACCTTCAGAATCCAGCTCTGGTTCCAATTTGACCTTTGATCTCCAGGAATTGAACGAGCCAATGACAAAGGCAGAGTCAGTCTTTTGTAAAGTGATCCCAGCACTATAAAACTTGATCAAGACCTGCTTGACCGACATACCATCATCACCAACAATAGTCGTGGCACCACTCATCAGATCCTCATCAATCCCATACCCATCGTCCTCAAAATCCACATCAAACCCGTTGTCATTTGGGAAATTGTTCTGTGTATAATCAGACCCTTGACGGGAACGGGAATGAGACTGGGAAAAGTAATCATTGTCAATCAACTGATCGAGGAAGATGTTTGGAGTGGTTGGTTTCGAGTTGTTGTTCCTCCTTCTCCCTGTTGCATTGATATTGTTCAGTTTGTTTGTCATTTGATCCACTTTATCCATGTGATACTGAGCATGTGCAGCGGCGACGACTTGGCGGCTGTTATCATCTGGAGGCACGGCGGCTTCATTAGCAGCATCTGTCGAATTCAAACGAGGAGGAGCCGGTTCATCGAATTTTGGATTGTTGAACTGTGGGGTCTGTGCTACACTTGGCGAGCTTTTGAAACTTGGGACGTGTCTCTGTGCGAATTCATGATGCGTTGAGGTTGATTTGCCTTGTTGGTGTTAGCGATTGAATATTAACAGCTGTTTTTTTATTTTATTATATTTTTTTTGTTTCTTTCGTAGATAAGGGGAACGTACCTGACAGACTGGAAAACCTTCTGCCGCCATTCGGCAAGCTTGTGTTGCTTCCCATGATTGGTGCTTCTTGTAATCTGGTAGACGCAGACACGGCGGACAGGCAGACAGACACCGAAAGTTGATGATGAAAACAAAAACACAGAAACGAACAAAACAGCCTTTTTTGTAAAGTTTCCAAACATTTTGACGTTGCGACTAAAAGAGGAAATTATCGCGATTTCAATTATGTCAGCTGTTGTGTCAATGACGTCATAATGGAACCAGACGGGTGGGAAAGCACCCGCAATTCAATTAGACAGCGAGAGAAGAAGATGATGAAGAAGATGAAGGAAGAGGAAAAAAAGAAAGAAATCTTTGTATAACTTTTCAGTCAGTGATAATTATATCTCGCGTGCAGTACTAGCAAAAATAAATGTGGTGTTTCTTTGCTTTTAATGATGAAAGGTAATGGAATGGGAGGTTCTGCAAGTGGCAGTGGCAGTTGGCGCACAAATACTATGCCTTTAGGCAATTCAACTAGCGTACGTGCCATGCTTTGATAGGGAATCTAGTAGTGCCTCCTTGGTAGCATGGGAAGTAACGTTTTAAAACTTGATCTTAGTGCCAGGAAATCACACACACCGCCCTTCCACTTTGGTCTTGCTCCCCATTTTACAGCTCTCAATGCGAACTCGCTGCCATTGGGATAGGAGATACGACGATGATTCAAACATGATCTAGAACTGCACTCATCTCAATGAACAATGGATATCAACAACAATGGTTTCCTCCATCGCAATTGCATACTTTCCCTGTTTTAGTGGACACACGTGGTGTGGGTTAAATAGCAACAACAAGTGTCTGTTACCTTATACATGTGCTTGTAGTTGGGCATGGTGGTGAAACTTATCCAGGAATACAAGGTTGCAATCACAACTTCACACTGCTCAATATTCAACTAATGCATGGGGAGACTGCTTGTTTGCCTTGATTGATATAACTCTTCTCTTCACAGAAATAGTGGCCTAAGAAATTCGGGTGATCCAGGGTCCTCGACGGCAAAGTTTAATTGCGTGGATTGTTTGAAACATGGGCCAAAGAAAAAAGAAAAAAAAGAACCACACCACCAAACTAACTGTGAGAGAAAGTCCTTCTAAAAAGACAAAGGATTATATCCTGTAAAACTTCGTTTATTAATCATTAACATTTCCCATTTCATTCACTTGTCTGACTTTTTCTTTTGTCGAGCCTTCATCGATGCCCTCCTCTCTTTTCTCAACCTGCCCTGCATCATACTGTATGTAGCTCTCTTGATCACCGTCTCGAGCAGGCTCTTGGTCATGGAGGGATACTTTGGTTTCACTCTAGTGTACAATTCGTCTAACAAGTGTCTTCTATAGTTCTCATTCGTGTCTCTGATCCACGTCTTGTAGCCCAATGGGAACCCCAAGTCGTTACCAAAAATGTTGAGGATGAACTTCTCAATCTCAATGGTCTCCTGATGAGACTTGGTTTGGAGCACCTCTCCTAGTTTCTCGAGGGATAGCCTTGAGTCTAAACTATTTCTCTTTCCAAGACTAGGGAGGCTTGTTGAGCTCTTTTGAGATGACTGTGGTGATGCAGATGAGGAAAAGGAAGGCGAAGTTTGAGGAGTGTATTGTGGGGAGTGATCGGCTGGCGTGTTTGTGGTGTTTGTGGTTGTGGTAGTGGTGGTGTTTGTGGTACTAGTACTCGTAGTATCTGTAGTCGTAATGGTACTGACAGTGGTAGGAACATCAACTGTCGAGTTTGAAGGTTTGAGGAGGTAAAATTCATTTACCAGTGGGGGTGGTGCTTGCTTGAAAATGCTGGTAAAGCTCGTTGCTGGAGAATGTAATAGTTTCGAATCGCTGGCAGTGTAATTATTGTACTCTGAAATGCCGGTTTTGGATGTAAAGTCAGAAGCTGATGCTATAGAGAGTGCAGCAGTGTATGAGCCGTCTGGAAGGCCTTGAAAGATCTCATCCTGAACCAAAGAATCACGATGATACGCTGATTGATATGGCGATGAGTCGCCTGATACCAAGGCATTGCTTGGGTTGGCATCTATCGGGTTGTACAGAGGAATATCTCCAACTTTGAAATGATCGTTCGTATGTGTAGCACAATACATTTCGGGAATAGTGGCGGTCTCAATTTGAAAATGAGGTTGAAGTTTTGAGAACATAGACGTGACTGTCTCGCTGTTGTTGTTGTCATCATCGAAGGAGAACTGGAAGCCGGACTTGTTGTTGTTATTGTTGTTGCTGTTGCTGTTGTTTCCTAGATCTTCGAAGTTGAGATAGTTGTCAAACATGGAGGTATCTGCATGGAATGTCATAGCTGTGGGGGTGTTGTGTGTTGTGGGAGAGCGGGTGTCTGAAGGAGAAACGTGTACTTGTTGCTGTTTTCCCAAAGAGTGGCAATTGATCAGTTAGCGGTGCAAACTTCTCAATAAGACCTGGCTAAGAAAGGGTAGGGTGGAAATTGGATACATTTCCTGGTCTTTATACTTCTTCAGACACAAATCACCAGTCGGGGGAAGGGGCCCAGCTTCAGATTAGTCCTGTCCTTCCAGTTTGGTTCGAAAATTGCTTGTGTTACAAAAATGTCCTGCATGAACATGCGAGTCGATGGATATGAGTCTCTAAAGCTTGCATGATCGTGGAGCGGAGAACTGTAACAACAGAGCAGTGGGCTGCATGTCCCTCCAGATATGAACAAAAGTTAAGGTTGAGCTTTGCGTCAGCAACTTCCCTCTAATCCTCTGTTTGGCCCTAGGGTTGGGTTGGAGGGGGGAGGGGGAGGGGTGCCCGCCCAAACTTGTATGGTGTCTAACAAGAGGAGCACCTAACTTACAGTAGTTAAATTGCTACATGTCCACTGTAACCACACGAACTGATAATTGACGGCGGGTAATTCTTACTTCAAAGCTAAAGGGACAAGAACTTAGACGTGGGCCAAGACGCCAGCTTGGTCAAGTCGTCCATCGCCAATGGTAGGAATACCTCATCTGAATTCTCAAACAGTTCTTTTGAGGTATCCTGCTAGACATCATGTCCAAGGTTCGACTCCAAAGTTGAGGGTAAGAGGGGGTACTTTTTCAAGTCTCATTGTGGTAGGAATCAATTTTGTTTGGTGACAAGATTTGACGGGAGGGTAAAGAGTGGATGCACAAGAAGAATGTGATAGTGTTTCTCTCTGTACTTATATATAATGTCAAAGTCTGTAGATACAGCTGTATGTGTGCATCATTGCCACACCGATGATCCGGAAGGATGCAACGGCTTAAATTAGAGGATACACTAATGCAGTAGACTGTACGATTGCTTAGAATACAACGTCATATATTTCATAAAGCATTCCTTTTTGTATTGTATTGTACTGTCAAACACACCATACAAGTATCATCACCCAGTCGTTTGCTTGGTGGTTAATCCAAACTGCTCCAAATCTTTATCTTTGACATCCTGTCTCCATGTGCAAATACTGCACTTGAGTTGCTTTCCCCAAGAAACTGGAATAACTGGAACAAACCAGAAGCTGATAAATTCTTTTCTCTTGATTGGCTGAACAGCATTGTTGTTACAATGAGGACAATGTAGGTTCTGTGGCATTTCTTTCAAAGGGGTCTCGAAATCCCTCATACCAAAAATAAGAGGGATAAAGAACGACATGATTGCTGAAGTTTAGGACAGTGCAGGTAGGAAATAAATCGTGTTTGTTTCAAGAAGAATTGATAGAAAGAATAATAGACCTTCTTCAATACTATAGATGCAATGAGCAATGGGAGTACCAGTAAAATTGGTTAGATTGATGGTTGGATTGAGATGGTAAAATTGTGGTGGTGGTGTCCACCCTGACACAATGTTTTTCTCCCTCTTTTTTTTTTTGTGTTAGTACGATCGGGGCCACACACGCTTGACATCCACCCCATACTAACTACCATCATTCAAGTTTCTTTAGCTGTAAAAAGCAGCGTTGTGAACTCTGTAGCACTCCAAATGTATATATATCAATAATTACTCCCATGCTGGAATGATGATCTTGCAACATATTTGTTTAGATTTCCAGATAGAGTTTCACAAGTTGACAAATTGCAGACTTGGACATCACGAAAGTATATTCATGAAGTTGGTAGTCGGAAGAAGTACATACTTCAGACAATGTTCTAATCTAATAGTATTCTGTAAACTACCTCTCAAGAAACACACACAAACCATAAGTCACTGGACAAGTGTGGAATATATGTGTCTACAGCCTCAGCGCCTTCTTTCTTTTGAAAACTTGATGTGTCATGACAACGAGAAGGCAATTCTTCCATATAAACAAACATATTATACTCGGTGGGACCTGCAACTAATATTTGTTCAATTAGATGGCTATGTAGATTCTGCATGCATATATATATATCTGCAGCTATATCAACCAGTTACAGGGTTAGCACTCACCCGTTCAGCTGATAGGCGGGCATACTACACTATTTGTCCCCACGTGTTCCTTGCGTCCAGGAGAAGAATTAAATCATTTACTATTACCTATTGGTGAGTGATGTGTCACCGTATATATCTAACTATATAGGCGAAGCCGGCAAAGAAGAAGCAATGTTTTGCTATGCAACCCGTATCTGTACAACTTGATCTGGTATTTATTTAACGTTTGACCAGGAAAACTTCCATTTAGTCCATTTTCAGTAAGTGGTCTTGTGACTAGATCCTTGGTCCGTGGTCATACGACATCTAACGGACAACTTACATGAACACGTTTTGAAACCGCCAGATCTACGGCGTGTGCATCAAGCTTCTTAAAAGGCTCTCGAACAAGGCAAGGTGCCATGTCCAATTGGTATAGCCATACTAACTGTGAGGACAGTGGCTATGCTAGTCGTCGTATTTCGAGCGACCACATTGAAATGGTTGGTTACCTGTGCGGGTATTCAACTGATAGCGGTCTCTAATATTAATGAGAATCCGTTACAAATAGAAGTCCATCCATAGTGTTCAAAGTGATGCCATCCCATGTCTTGCTCAAGTCCTATAAATAATAATGTGGTGCAAGAAGAAACAAAGTGTGAAACGAACCCTCACCAGCACCAGCGCAGATGGTCCAAAAATATCGTACGTGGAGAGCTTAGAAAACGTTGTTAGTACCTTATTGTGTGTGTTTTGCCATATATAGCCTATGGTTTACCTTCATTTCACACGTGGGTTTTTTGTTTTTTCTACTAAACTGTAAGATATCAACATATGATCCGAGGATTGAAAGAACACACCCTAGATGTGAGACATTCATTGCGTATTTGTGCGTACAAGTCTTGCATGATGATGCATTAAACCTACTTCTTGTCATTAGTCGTGATAGGAGAGGATCCAGAAGCGACTTTTGAAGAAGAGAGAGGAAGATGGAGTAGTGCACTGTTGAATTGAAAGGAGCACCATTTCCCAATATGTAGAAAACTTGAATACCGTCAGAGCTAGTCAGGAGCGATTAGATGCGTGTTTTTGAACGAAAATCTGAGTTATTGATATGGTTATCTTATCATCACCAGGAAGGTGTTTCTTATCTCATCGTATTGTGTCTATCAAGAATTTTTGTAAATGGTATCTTTAGTATATATTATTGAATATTGGACAATGAGTTAATCCATCATGGAGGGTGGTTTTCCCTGCCCTGAAGTAAAGACAATAAGGGGTGCCCAGATAGCGTCAGATTAGATGAAAGGACCATTCTATTCCCAAAATGGAGTATATATACAAGGGCACCGAGATATCAAAGGTAGTGATCCTGACCGCTATGTCACTTTGAAGAAACTATATTGAGGTAACGCTTACAATTTGATTTACTCAAATCTTACAATTCAAAAAAAAAGAAACCGGTATGTGGCATCATCATACACATCATCTATCTCTTGAATGTTGAGATAAGTAAACTTACAGACTCAACGACGTCTGCTTAAATATGCAATCAGGTACAGGTATAGAGCTGTTGTCTTGGTACAAAACAAAACGAACACCAAGGTTATCACCCCCAGTATTTTACCTCTCGTTACACGCCCGCTTTGAATGTGGTGTACGTAAAACAAAGGGATCGACAACGCACCTCGTGTTTTATATTTTTGAGAGAGAAGGAGTGTTTTTCCCTTTGTATTTTAAACTTTTTGTTTTTGCGGATTTGCATCAGTGGGGGGTTTCAGATATATGTCTATCTCGCATCAAATGTCATAAAGAGGTGGACAAATCCTTGCATAAAGTCGCATATGTCCTTCACTGGTGTCCAGGACTACTAGCTATGGTGCCAGAATCTGAAAGGTGGTGTGTCTGGCGGGCAAGTCTTGAAGAGTTGTCAAGACCAAAATTCAGACATATTTCTGCAGCAATTTGCTAGATCTGGGTCCAATTGTTTTCGTTTGCATTTCGTCCCTGGTGCGTTTCATTGCGTCAATGGGAGGTTGGTCCGGAGTTGGCACCTTTACTCTTTTCTTTGTGTAATGTCTATTGGGATGTCGATATTGTTGGGAGGGTGATTGCAATCTCAACATGTTGGCTGCCACTCCTGGTAATATGTGTGGACTAACGAAAGAGTGCTGGAGGTTGGAGCCGAATCGAACAAAACAGGGCAGGCCACTCTTATTGCGTAAGTACATACACGGAGTTGTCTTTCTAGGAGTATTAAAATAGAAACTATGCTAGCCCTCCTAACAAAAGCAATTTCTAAAACTAGCTCTCTCTCTCCTTCTTTAGAAAGATATTGGGGACTAAATAAGATTGATTGAAATTTTAAAGTCAACGTCATCATTGAAGGACAAACTTCATTCTTCAGTGATCGTGGCATCTACCGCAATTAGAAGGACGACATTTAATTAAGTATACATGTCAATTGGTATTAGAAAACTTAGTAATCTCTTCACTGGTATAATCTTGAGGGTTAATGGCTCCCACATATTATATATCATCACCATCCCCGTGTCCCAACAATGACACCCCTAAGAGTGTCCATTTTTCCTTTTTCCTTTGACCATAAAATAAACGAACAGAATTAGTAGTTCACTAATCAATCATTTCCTGTAAAAAGTCTTTCGATATATATGTAATGGTATGTTGTTCTCTTGGCAAGCCTTTCTCGAAGTGAAGCCCTCATCATCAAAAAACGAGCCCTCATTCTCACCACAACAACTCGATTCGATCTTGTGGAAGTCATAAAAATGTTTTTATCAAGCCGGTATTTAAGTACTGATACACTCTGATATTGTCATAGTACAGAGACCATTACTGACCACATGAAGCCCAGAAGTGTGTCTTGTCTGCAAGTTGTTGAAAAAGACTCACCACCGCTAGTGACAAAAAAAAATCCTTAGGGAAGGGGTTTCATGCACACACATTCCGATATACACTCTTGGTCCAATATATTGGACAAGCCAGATAAATAATCACACCTCTTATAAGCCCAATTCAATAGTTAAAGTATGAAGACAAGGGAGTTCATGGAGCCTATGATGTGTACTGCTGAGTAGTGGGGGTTCTCTGGGTGTAGGTCCGGCAAGGAGGCTACTGGTCATATCTGGTTTAGGAGTTTACAAGAATGCTGAATCTGAGACATGGTATATGTGCCAACTACACGTTTTTTTTCCTCCCACTATTCCCCTCAGGCTCAAAGAAGTATTCTCTCCGTACACCCCTCAGAAGTGAATATTTGTTAAAAGGCTAAAGTGAACCAATCACTCAAGTATTAGCATTACGAACATTTCAGATAATCCAGAAACTTGATTGGTATCGCAGGTGAATATTTAAGGTGTAACAAAGCGCCTTTACTAATCATGAATATCTCCAAATCTCTTTTACTTTTACATGATGGAAATTCACCTCTGGTTCTCTCAATCATCAGGTCCTACATCGTTCCAGAGATAAAGGTCAATTCTCTCCACTAACAACTAACCAGACTTTCATCATTGCACAATTTCTTACAATTATTCACTACCAGCAAGCATAGGTGGGGAACAAACTTCTTAATACATGGAAGCCTCGTCCAAAGAATCACACGACGTCCCACCCTTCAAACCACAATAGATTTATGAAGAAGCTAGAGGTAATTAGAAATTGACATCCTCACAATATATTTTGGACCAAAAACTAGATGCTTTTGAGATAGAGCTCAACTGAATGATTCCATCTATCATTCAACACAATATATTTGCACCCTCACACACACCTAATGGGTCCACTCTAGTACAGTGTACTATTAATTATATATAGAATAAAAACATTCCAACCACCCGCTAAACACGGTACTCTGCCCTGGTAGACCTAGTTTGCAGTACTATTCAGAGTATGCAGTATCCACCCACCAGCATCCAGACATTTACAGGTGCGGGCGGGGGTTCGATCCTATGACCTTAGCATTCCTTAATGCGCAAGTCACATGAAATTCTTCTACTTTGTAACCCAATTTTATGCCATATACCTAGTGGAATGCTAGTTGAGATCGCCCCTATCTGATCAAGTTCAGTTTCACTTGTAGAGGCTTTGCGAGAGTGTGCTGATTTAATCATCTTTTTTTTCCAATATGTTATTTTTTCTTTTTTTCCTTTTTGAGTTTGAGTTTTGAGTTTGAGTTTGGGTTTGAGTTTGGAGGCGCGCGGCGGCCGGCAGTTTCTGACCGTTTTATTTCCAACGGTTCTCTTGGTGAAAGGAGGAGGCTTATTATTGGAGGGAACATATATATACAACGCAGCGGCTTTCGAATGCTGTTCATCCTTCGATAAGTGGAGTAGTGGTACGAAACACACCTGACTCACAATTACAAATTGGTGGGCGCCCACCCAATCAATACCTGCGTAAAGAAAAATGGGCGAAGGGCCTGGTTCTTATCTTTCAGTGCAGGAAATCGCACCCCACCATAAAGCCGTTCATTCGCAATAGGGATCTCTTCCAATGGTCAGGCCTGGCTTGAAGCTAGAGACCCTTCCTCAAGATCAATCCAATATCATTGAAAGATGCACAGAACAACCAACATGGATGAAATCGTCCTCAGGTTGGACCGGCACACATCTCGACTCTATGCACGTCCCAAAATTGTGCGTTCCAAAAAGGGTTGCTTCAACTGCCGCAAGAGAAAGAAAAAGTGCGAAGGTGCTAAGCCTACTTGTTTGGCTTGTGAGGCGAGAGGAACACCATGTATGTGGCCAAATGGAAACCAGAGTCTTCCTGTTGGGTTCACGATCCCACAGAGTTCAACACCACCACCACCACAACAACAAAAGAAGCTGATTCCAGCCAAGGCCAACACCAATACTGATAATGCATCAGCTCCAATATTTGAATGTCTTGATGCTGAGCTATCAATGGAGTGGTCCATCAGACCTAAGAAGTTAGTTAATCTAGGGACAATCGAACCACACTCCCCCATTGACCCAACTGAGATGCTCATTATCGCAGGTGCCAACGGATTCATCGAATCGTTGGTATCCGGACACACGCACCCATTGCTTACGGCCACAGCCACACTGAGACCACTCATTCGCAACAACAAGGTGATGGAGCAAGTGGCACTTGCGTGCGGTGCTGCATTCATGGCTTATGACGAATCCAGATTCCACCCAATGGCTCTGGATATGTTCTACTCTCTTTTTGAGTTTCTAAAAGATTATATGGACCGTCCTGATATTGACATGAATAGAGACTCGGCCTGGTTAGGTACTGCCTTCCAACTTCTATACATCTGTGCTAAAGTTGTTGGTCCAAAGAACATCAGTTACCATCTAATTACTGCACTCAAAAACTCACATCGCCTTCTCACACTCCGTGCAGATTACATGTTTAGGTATAAAAGGTTTGTTGAGTTCAAAGGTGATCTTCAGTTTGAGATGGAGAACGACTATCTTCCGCCAGACAGCCCATCACTTCTGCAAGCGTTTGTTGAACGTAGATTTGTCGACTCTCTGGTGTACAACTACTCGATTGCGCTGTTGTATCTACCCTACGAAGAGTTACCATCTCCCTTTGAACTCTTCGGCAACTATTCCCAACACATCAGGGCTCCAGTATTGAACTGTGAGGTTCCATGGATGAACAACCCTGTGATTGGTGCCAGTCTGAACTCGTTTGAGATTGCAGCCAAGGCATCGTTCCTTTTCCGCACTCATAAAAATCCTTCTTCAGTCCAAACAGCAAGGGTATTGCTAGAGCAGACGAGTTATTCTACACAACAACTGGTTTCATTTGAGATGAGACAATCCAGAAACTATACTAGCCTTAAAGACTCGATGATGGTTTCAGAGTCAGTTTTAGGAGCATCTCGGATACTCCTGCTCAAGATCATTAATCCAGATCTTCAAGCCCGTGAAGAAAATGTACAGGACGAAGTGAAATCTATAATTGAGAAGTTAAAACAAGTGGATGACTTTGCCCCAGCAAAAGTGATATCACCATGGGCGTTGATGATGTGTGGGTTTGCAGCGGTTGAAGATGAGCATCGTGATTATGTTCTAGACCAGCTTGTGAAAATCCATTTAGTGACACATACTTTTTATTCTGATCGAATGACTGGGGCCTTGAAACATAGTTGGGGTAAAGATGTATTCGACGAACAGTTTCAAAAGAAGAGTAAAGGGAGTGGGCTAGATGTGTTGTACGACGAAGAGTTGATGGCCACCGTCATAGTTTAGTCTAGTTCGGGTTCCCGCCTTGAAGAGAACTGGGTTAAACTTACCTTTCGAAAAGGAATCAAGGTTCGTACTAACACAAAAGGTAATACAATATCTGAATATCCACTGTTCTTTTGATTCATGATGTTCACGACTGGAACCCGTAATCAGGTGAAGGAGGTTGGTATATGCAAAGCAATGCAGTCGGATGTCTCTCTTTATATGGAAAGGTTGTGAGCCCTCGGATGATCATCGGAAAAAAACAAGGATTCCTGAGAATTCAAACACAAAGTTGTGTCCTGTGCGAGCCATCTAAAGAAAAAACTAAGGTCATGAGCAGTGAACTGATCAATGAGTACCATGCAAAGTTCTCAAAAGATCTCAAAAGTATGTTGTCTAATCATCGATATGTATATATATTCTGAATCTTCCTTGTTACTGACAGCAAGATAGATCTCGATGAGAAGGTGAACATATCAAGCTTAGAAGATGTGGAGACGCTGAAGTCAGAACTGATGTCATTGAAATCAGAAGTTGAATTAGTTGCACATATTCTACCGAAATATCAACAACTATCTTACTCTGAACATATTAATTCTCTCATGAGTACTGTTGGATCGAAGAGTAAACCACATCGAAGATTCAAAGTTGATAGAAACAGAGTACGGGCACAAAGGGGAACTGCAGTACAGGTGGTAATGGCAAATAAAAATGTGCCTATTATAGAATCAGCAGAAGACCAGCCAATGCAGAGGGGGAATGAAATAATAAAAATATCCGAGCTTTCGACCACGCTCAACAATGTCACGGACTCCATCATCGTGTCAGATGAAATAGATTCAATAACCATGAAGAATGTCTCCAACTCAATAGCTGTGATCAAATCTTCTGGGCCAGCGTTTCTGCTGAATTTTTCCAACTGCCTTGTCTTTGTTACTTGTAAACAGTTGAGAATCCACGACTCCACGAACAGCAGATTTGTCACCAGTATCCCTACCAAAGTGGCCATCATTGAGAACTCAAACATGCTGAAGTTTGATACAGAAGTCGAAGTTAAAGATTTTAATGTCCCCTTTGGCGAAAGCCCAAACTATAGCACCCTTCCTAATGATGCCCAGTTGATGCAGCTGAAAGAACAACTTTTGCAAGCACCGGACATTGAGCACCTTCAGGCCTTCTTGGAGGAGCTCCTTTAGTCGGAAGTTACTTAGGCAAAAGTACATCAGTATCATATTGCCTTGATAATGGAAACCTTCCCATTTTTCTCTACTGCGGTACTATTGGTAAGACTAACTGACGAACAGCTTTCCAATCAATTGACGCTCTCATGAAGCCGTATATGACAAATCAGGAACGCTTTGTTGCAGAGTTTCTTATAGAAGTGATACTTCTGTGAGCTGATCTGCACATCGCATCGTCGTTTCCTCGAGATGCTCTGTTATCCAATCCAGGCTGGTCTGGTGATTTGATATCTGTGTCCCAACCAATTTCCAATCTGCGTTCGGTAACTGTGACAACAAAGGATTTGTTTTGTTTACTTTTTGACCAAATGAAGAAGGGGGAGAAAAAGAAAGAAAAAAACGCCATCCGTAGATAATCAAAAATTCCACTCTAATTAACGAAACATCAACAAACAATATCGATTGAAATAAGGGTTCGCCTTATCAACCCAGAGGAGTAATGGCATCACCAAGGAAGCATATTGCTTCTCGTTACCTGGATAGTCTCTCTTCAGAGGAGACTGGTCGTGGCCCATTGAAGCCTTCGTCAAAGATGAACCACCTGAGCTCAAAGAATCAGACTAACTTGAAAGGCTTCCAGGAACGATCCAATAGCCTAGAGGGAACAAACAGCTCATTATCCCCAGTTAAGAGGCTGACGCTTGAAAGAGAGAGATCGTTACGCGATGAAAAGTCTCCAAGAATCAACCTTCATACCCCAAACCTGGAACACTCATTGGCCCAACTAGATCTAGGCAATACTTCTCGTTTGAAGAGAATACAAAGACCGAAGACTACTAGTAATAGTAATGATGAAGTAAAGACTGAATTTTCAGCTGGGTCGTTCAGCATGCAGTCAGGGAAGGGATATGAGTACCTATGCAGGGTGGCCGAAGCCAAGACATGGATCGAGAAGACAACCAATGAGACAATTCTTCCAGTCTGCGAGTTAGCTAACAATGGTCTGAGAGATGGTGTTATTTTGGCAACGCTGACAAAAGCTGTCAAGCCAGACTTTGTCAAGCGAATCGTCCCAGCTGGTACAAAGTTGCAATTTAAACATACCGAGAATATTAACGTCTTCTTTAAACTTTTGGATTATGTGAGAATGCCTGATCTTTTCAGGTTTGAACTCACAGATCTTTATGATAAGAAGAACATTCCCAAAGTGGTGTTTTGTATTCACGCATTGGGTTTTATGCTGGTGCAAAATTCGAAGATACCAAGGATGGAGCCTCTCAATGGAAGGGTTGTGTTCACTGATGAAGAAATCAAAAAATCAGAAAGTTCACTGACTGGGATTAGTCTCCCCAACTTTGAGTCAATACATAAGCAGTTCACTAGAGAAATGCCATCCCAGTCTTTCCATCTTCAGGAAGATAGTACCTTGCATACAAAGAGCCCATTCTTAGAAGAGAATGCAAGCAAGCCTGATATTGCTAGGCTTGAAATGTCTCTGCCTAAGAGCTCAGATCTAGGTTCACATCCATTAGCTATACACCAACCAGCTGACTTTGGTGAAAAAGCATTAGTTGATGGTTTTAGTGCATCCCCTTCGAAACAGACAACCCTCACAGAGTCCGACTACTTGAAAAAGATAATTAGATTCCAATCAATTGCCAGAGGTTCTATTTTCCGTTACACAATGTTTGTGGATAGAATAATGCTAAGATCAATGTCTGAAGTAATTATCCAACTCCAGTCTACTGCAAGAAGATCTTTGGTCTTGAAGAAGTTTAAGTCGTATGCTGGAACAATTGAGAAATCCGAATCAAGTTTGATAGGGTTACAGTCCATGATCAGAGGCAATACTCAAAGACAGCAGACTCTGAGAGTCTGCGAGGCCCAACCCCTGGAGAGAACCACCAAGCTTCAATCCATTTCCCGTGGATTTCGGGTGAGAAGCCAGGTTGAGCAGCTGAGAAGACAGTTGACTCGCTATGATCATAAGATTGTTAGATTCCAAAGTAAGATTAGGGGTGACACCTCTAGATACTGGAGTTATAAATCGAGTGCAGCAGACAAACCGATCACCCTTTTCCAGTCATGTGCAAGAAGGGTGATCTTTACCAGAAAGGTTAATAGCTCTGTGCATGAGGCAAATTCTTCAGAAGATGAAGTATCGATTCTCCAGTCCACTATTCGTGGTAATCTGATTAGGGCTGAAATATGTGGGAAGAAAAGGGCTTTGCAACACCAAGAACTTCGGGTGGTTGAGCTGCAGTCTATTGCACGTGGAGGGATGAATCGCTCCAGTTTGGGCCATATGTTAGATGTAATTAGCTTTGAAGAGAACAAAACTAATGAACTTGTGGCTATTTTCAAGGGGAATGAGTTGAGATCAAGAGTACAAGCACAAAAATACAGATTGGTCATGTTTTTGGAGTCTATTGTTCTGGTGCAGTCCACTGTTCGTGGCGTGCTGTCAAGGTTCAACCACGATCTGTTCCTTGATAGTCTGGACTATTACAACGATGAAACAATTGCGTTGCAAGCATCTATTCGGGGTTTCTTATACCGAAAGTCAAAGAAAGAGGTGATGAACTATTACAGGGACCATATGCCTGCAATTATCAAGATTCAGAGTTTTATCAGAGGAAAGTACCTTGGCAGTGCATATAAGTCTTTGATATCAATGCCTAACCCTCCATTATCTGTGATCAAGAGATTCGCTTATCTTTTGAATGATAGCGATGTTGACTTTGAGGAAGAATTGAACTTGACGAGAATAAAAGAATCAATCAACCAGATGACCGTCTCCAATGAGCAGCTCGAAAGACATATCGGCCAGCTCGATTTGAAAATAGCCTTACTCCAGAAGAACAAAATCACTCTAGATGAACTAATAAGCCAGAAAAACAAAAATGTCCATCCACACCATGGAAATGTGACAATTGATGTTTCCTCTTTGAATAGAAGGGCCAAGACGAGAATGGAGTTATATGAAAAGTTGTTCTACCTGCTTCAAACTCAGCCATCTTACCTTGCACGATTGATGCAACTTGATAGTCGTGGTGTTGATGTTGCATTGAAGATCTTTCATGATTTGCAGAAGGAGGATCTTCCAACTAGAGAGGAATACCTTTTTATCAGATTGGTGGAAAAGACTCTAGTGGACTCTATCTCCTGGTCCCATGCTGTTGATGATCTACAAAAGCAGCCCTTGTTGAGCTGGCAGAGACTATTGAGAACGTTCAACGAGACGCAGAAGTCCTCTCTTCAAAGTTTGCTAGGGCCTGTAGTTCAGAGCATAGCTAGTGATGCTGAGCTGACGATGGAAAGTGACCCAGTTTTGATCTATCAAGTGGTTCACAACACTCCGAAGACGATCAGTGTGGAGAAAGCCATTGATGACCCTGAAACCAAGTCTGCGTTTGTGAACAATCTCCAACATATGAGGGAGTTTGGGTCAGAAATTTTCCGTGTGATTAACGATGACGTTGACAAGATTCCTAATTTCATCAGAGTTTTGGCACATGCAGGATACAAAGCTTCGATGAAAAAATTCCCATACAGTGTTGAACAGGAGCATTTGGCCAATGCTGGATTTATTCTGATCAGTGGGTTCTTAAATTTGATCTTGGAGGTACCTGAGTCCTTCAATATTTCATGGTCTACAGATTGCGAGAACTTCAAGAAAAATGTCCAGCAAGTGTCTAAGCTGGTGATACAGCTGTTCCTGATGAAACCATTTGGGGAAGATGACTTCTATTTGAAGCCTTTGAATAAGTTCATACTCTCATCAGTGGATGGAGTTCGTTCATTGATCAAAACAATCATTGAAGTTTCTGATATTGATTCTGTCTACAATATGTCTGTTTATGACGATATGACAGCCCACAACAGGCCGAAGCTGACGTTGAGGGTCAGTGACATGGTATCTATTGAACAGCTAATCAAAAGTCAAATGGATATCGTGGCTCCTTTTGAGGACGATACATTGAGAGAGATTATGGTTGAATTACAATCTACAAGCCCTTCAGACATATCAAAGCTCCAAGGCCACTTCACTTTGAGTTTGAATCCTTCCAGTTACAGAGCAAGTCCAGAGGATTCTAGGGTCAAAAGCCTGTTTATGCAGGCGAAGAGATGTGTGTTGTACTTGATTCAAGTTCAGGATGACCAAGATGATTTATTTCAGCTGCTGAAGAGTGCTATTGATCCAATTCATGAGATTAAGTTTAAGCGAATTGTCAGCACTGAGAACAGCAACATGCAGAATCACCACGTCAACGAGTATGTCAACGACGGACAAGGGTTTTTGGGTGATCTAAATGGATTCACTTATCATAAACTGAAACTGATTGCTCTGGAAAGAATATTGGAGCTGGAGTCGATTAATAAGGTATCAAGATCTGACTCGTTCCAAATACTGCTAAATGAGATTGCCCATGATATCAGAACCAAATATGACCAGAGAGTCTCAAGAAAGAAGCAATTAAAGATTGCAGAGAACACTTTAACAAGATCGGACGAAAAACAGAAATTCTTAAAGGAGCAGCTGAGTGCTTACAATATTCATATTGATAAGTCCCTGGAGGGGCTTCAATCGAAGCCAAACAAACACAAGAGGATCATGCCTTTTACCAAGCAGTTTTTCTATGAGAGAGACTTGAAAAAATCAGGAAATATGCCAAAGTTTGGTGCGTACAAGTATTCTTCCAAGAGGCTTTACGAGAAAGGAATATTGATTGACTTGCGTGGGTTGAATCAGGAGTTGGGTTCTAGTGGATCGCACTTCTTTGGTGGCTTCAATTTCCCAAAGATTGACTTTATGTTTAACTGTGACCAGCCAGGGGTGTTCACCATCTCTAGTAAGAGTGGAACTCTCGCTATCAATGGATCTTTGGAAACATTGACAATTGATCAGTTGCTGGAATACCAGTTTGAGAATAAACCGCAGATCTCACTCTTCGATGGAATGGCAAAGTTTGATACCAATTGCCTGATTAATTTTATTTTTAAAAAGTTTTACCACTTTACTGAGGCATAGTAAATTATTGTTTTAATGTCTATATATCCTTGCCCCCCCCTTTTTTTTTTATATATTTTCACAGAGAGACAATCAAATACAGGCTAAATTGTATTAATATGTCCCCACTATCACGGTGTTACCCGGTCTCGAGCGGAGTCTACTCTTGGCCGGAGTTTTTTTTTTTTATTTTTTATTCTTTATTTTTGCCTTCATTTCGTTCCACTGACACAATCTAACTTGCTAACCACAGCAGGCTTTTTCGAAGAACAGCAAGAAGCACCTGTACTCCACTATACTACTCAATTGAACCGTGACAAAAAAGGTATAATGGGCTATCAATCACCTATTGGAGGAATCACAAGACGTCTTAATCCGTTCACATGGATTCACACTACTCAGTTCGACTTGATGAACAAGGTCAACATTGGTGCCAGGATGGCAATTATCAACATCCCCCACACCAAGAACCTGGTCATTTGGTCCTCAATTCCTGTGTCAGAGGAGCTTACTAGTGTCATCACAAAAGCTACTGATGGTAAGCCGGAAGAATACTCTGTTGTTGCTGCGATTGTTCCCAACACCCACCACACCCTTGCTGCCACCGACTTGAAGAAGGCCTACCCTGACTTGAAACTCATTGGACCTTATGGAATTAACGATAAACAAGATTTGAAGCTGGACTATGAGTTTCAGAAGGAGGATGATGGTGCTCGCAAGGGTGTTGTGAAGGGTAGTGAAATTTCTCCAGAACTAACAAACTTTGATTTCGTCTTCTTGAAAGGTCACAAGAACCATGATATTGCTACCTTGGACACCAATACCAAAACTCTCTATCTTGCTGATGTCATCTTCAACATGTCTGGTGATGGATGTGAGAAGGATCAAGAAGTGCTCCAACAATCTGGACTCTATGGGTACTTGACTGGTGTTTTGAACCCAAACTGGTTCATCGGCAGGTATTTCAACAGAAAGATTTTCCCAGCAACTGATCAGAATAAGCAGGCTATGTCCACCATTCTAAACGATCTAGATTTTGACTCAATTGTGTGTTGTCACGGTAATGTCATCGAGACTGGCGCAAAGGAGACTCTAAAGAAAATATATAGTGATTACAAACTCTAGAGAGAGAAACACAGAGAAAGGAGGGACAGTTTAGCTTATTTTATATTTTTTATTTTTTGAATTTAGTTTCAGTTTCAGTTTTCAATAATTTCAAGCTTTGTTATATCAGTGTAGAGTTATCCTATCATTGTTTCTAATGGAAGGCAGTGCTCACACTGACTACCAAACAGGAGAATAAGCAAGACGTCCAAAGCCTGGCTGGCGCAATCGGTAGCGCGCACGACTCTTAATCGTGCGGTTGTGGGTTCGAGCCCCACGTCGGGCAGTTTTTTTGCCCCCTCTAATCTCTTAAATCCGTGTAAAAATAATTCTGTTCATCTTTGTGACATTTGCACATGAAAAAAAAAATACAAAAAAGTCTGAGCGGTTATTTGAACTTGCAATATTCCTGAAATTAGATACAAAATGTGGACACAGAACACCAATTAACCGGCCGCCATGAACTACGTTAACTATTTCCTGAGGGGAAACAAAGAGGCAGCGAGGGATAAGGAAATAGCACAGATTGTTCCCTTTTCAGAGTGTTCACAAGAGTGTGAAGATTGTACAACCAAGTTTCCTTCTTCTCTGAAGTTTGATAACGGTGACATCTACAAATCTTCAACTCCTATTGATTTGCACATCTTGATACCAACAGGAAAAGCAGACTGGCAGCACGATATTTCAGAGACAAAGGACACATTAGAGCATGAACTTTTCAGATGGAAGGCTGACAGTGGAGCGAATCTGATTCCTGGCGGCAACATCACGATCAGCGATACAAGCATCCCTGTCAACTTTAGCGCCGATTCAGCGTACCTGAAAGGTGACATTAATGACATTTTGATTCTACCATACTTTATATGGGTAAAGCGTATTAGCGTGACGAACGTGGCATCTGTGTTGGATGAGTTGATTCCAAAGTTGGTTGAGTTGAGATCTGAGGGATCCAAAGAGCCGCCAGCTACAGTGCAAGGTCTGGAGATTGTGAAGTCACAAGCAATATCGTATGTGATTCTCTGTTCGCATACTACGAGGGACAAGAGATGTGGCATCACTGCACCATTGATGAAAAAGGAGATGGACTTCAGATTAAGAGATACAGGTCATTACAGAGACCATGGTGACGACAGGCCAGGTGGCGTTCATGTCATCTTTGCGAACCATGTTGGTGGACACAAATTTGCTGCGAATGTCATTATCCACAACAGAGGTGGCGAGACGATTTGGTTGGCAAAGTGTACTCCAAAGAATTGTTTGCCAATAATCGACGAAACTGTTCTAGGCGGTGGTAAAGTGTGGGGAGACTTGGTGAGGGCAGTTCAAAAGAACAAGGCGATTCAATGGTAGAGGCTGAGGTTACAAATAGCTTGACAGAGGTTCCATATTTAAAGCAACACCCTTATTTATTTAAAAGCATCCAAAATGTTGAGTCTTCTTTGCAAACTGTCAATTTTGTCACTGGAGAGAGACTTTGCACTCTTTAGAAGTTTATTAATTCTGATAGTCTCCTTCTCGAAAAACGCCTCTTCGCCATTCACAATCTTGTTGAGAAGCTTCTTGTAGTATTTACTATTCTCATCATCTTCATCGCGGATCTCTGCAATGATAGCAGCAGCCACCTGATTGATGTCTTCTGGAGCCTCGTGCAATAATAACTCGGAGATTTTGGCGTCTAGTTCTTCAATTCTTCCAAAAGTTGGCAACAAAGATCCATCTGGTTTTCTGGCTGTACCAGAGATCTGATTGACCCAGCTGACCAAACCTTCAATATCCCTTGACGATTGGAACTCGATAACTTCAGGATCGTTGGCCTTGAAGCTCAAAATAGTTGGGAATCCACGAATACCAAATCTTGCCTTCAGTTCTTCAGCGACGTTGTCAGTCGTAGACACCTCGGAAATAATAACATTCTCATCGCCCTTAAAAGCGTTCGCCAGCTCTTCCCAAACAGGTTTCAAACCTTTGCAGTGTCCACACCAGGAGGCTGTGAACACAACAAACGCGTTCTTGCCACTCTCCAAAAGAGTTTTGTCAAAGTCCAAATCACCAACCTGGATGACATTCGATTGGACCTTTGGCACATAGACATAATCGTCAACATTATCACCAATGAATCTAACAAAAGAATCAACACCTCTCTTGCCTTGGAATTCAATTGGCTCTTTGGCCTTATCATTACTAAACAACTTGATTGTTGGGAACCCTGGAATCCCAAATTTGTTACAGGTCACTCTGTTCTCCTCGCATTCAATCTTGACAATTTGGACACTGTCAGAATGGGAGTACTTGTCAGCAAGCTCTTCCCATTTTGGAGCAAGAGTCTTACAATGGGAACACCAGGTCGCATAAAACTCAACTAGGGAGGCTTTGCCACTGTTGTACACGATATCATCAAAGTTCTTGTTGTTCGCAATAACAACGTTGGACTTAGCAGCAACGGCTAGTGACGGAATTGCCAACGAGAGTAAGGTTTTGACGAGCATGTCTCAATGAATAAGAGTGAAGACAACAACACAAACCGTACATCTAATTGGAAGAATAGTAAACGAAAATATAAACAACACAAACAAGCTTACGTAATCGATACACTCTAAGAAAAATAACATCACCAACACAGAACCAAAACCAAAACACCTCCAACAACAACAACAACGCCACCGCCGCTCTCTTTTTCACACACACAGAAACACGCAAAACTTCACCACCATGTCAGACGATCGTTGCTGGATATGTTTGGGATTTGATGGCGATTTACCCCCATTGGCATCTCCACATGAATCCCGTGAGCTTGTTACGGCATGTGGCTGTTCTCTCAAAGCGCACAAGAAGTGTTTACTGGACTGGACAGCGAGTATCGCCATGAAAAATAGACAGAACGGCGTATTTGTTCTCAGGAGAAATTTCAGCCCAAGCTTTGTTCTCAGAAATGATACCACGGGCTCGCACCATGTGACGGTTAGACCAACCGCTGGTATCAGGGTGTACTCTAACGTGGATGTTAAGTGCCCTCAATGCCAGACGCCATTCATGTTGACTTATAAACCAAGTACCTTGCTCCATCTGAGCAATATTGTTAAGCTATGTGCGAAGAAGTTTGGGTATTATGCATTGGTGTCGACTTTGAGTTCCATCATTATTGGATCTGTTACCATTAGTGGGTTCAGTGTCTGCACGAGTCTGGGGTTCAGATTGTTTCAAAGGCTAGCACCAATGAGTGTAATAATGAGGTTGCTGGCGATCAGGGAAAGAAATTTGGACAATGCACTTTTGAACAACAAGGTGACTGTGAAACATTTATCACTAATGTGTGGGTTCCCACTGTTTTTACTCTCTTTGCGTGGAACAAACAAGATCAGTTCCATTTTGAGAAATGTGTATCCTCTATGCTTCTTCAGTACACTTTGGAAGTTTGAGAGAAAGGATCCAAGGAATTTCTTGGTGTTTGCTGAGCCACTTCATGAGCTCTACACTATGATGTTCAATTTAACTTTGAATAGACTACATTACAGAATGATCAAAGGTATCAATACCTGCTTCCTGGGAAATAATCTGCCCTCGGGCGAGATTAATGAAATTGAACAGGAGAATGCAGAGTTTGAAGAGTTGGAACAGGAAAGAATAGCTGGAAACAAGGAGGCCAATTACCACTGGCTCCAGAGGTTCAGGATTCGCCTCTTTCCAAATTACACTCCTCGTGCCAGAGAGATTGTGAATAAAAGACGACATCGGGAGCTCAGACTGACATCAAAGATAGACTATTCAACAGTTCTAGCTATGAAGTCAAAGCTTTTGACCTTACTCACAACGTTCTTGTGGCCATTTGCCGGCGAGGTTATTGGGAAACTGCTTCTGAAATCTTCTGCAATCAAGCATTTCTCTAACAATTTTTCAAATACACCAGATGAGTCCACATACCTCATAAACATCTTGGGATGCTGTATTGTTGTTTTGGGTAAAGATCTGTTTAACCTGTTTATGACGTGGAGATACTGCAACCAGTACAGGGATATCAGTGTGCTGGACACACAATTTGAGGGATTTGAAATTGTTGAGACTTCTTCAGAACTAGGAGAAGATCATCACCACAACGGAGCTGTTGGAGTGCCAGCTGCAGCAGTACCACCACCGGTATTGCCTGGTCTTGAAAACTTTCCTGGGGCTTGGGTAGAAGAACATGCCCAACAACTTGACCATGATCCCTTGAATGTGGAGGGAGATAATCAAAACCGACAGCCTCCTATTGCCCTGAACTATGGAGATATGTTAAATCTGGCCATCGGGGCTTTTGCTGCTAGAAACTGAATGTGCAAACCATTGCATATTAAAAGGTTCATACACACCAGGGTAACGGTGGTCATATATATATACATATATATCGGCTAACTACAATGATCAGTAGATGCGTATAGATGTCCGGTTTCCGCGGGGTAAATTATCTTTACAAATCGTCCACGTCGTGCTCCAGCACGCGCTCCATATCAATCCACTCCTCTCCACCATGCGAGCACTCACTCACTTGTACTTTCACAAACCTCAATCTCTCATAAAATGGCACTAGCTTCTCCTTTGCGATAATCACCAACCTCTCAGCTGCACCGACAGTGGCAAGTTTCTGGATGTAGTCATTCATCAAGAGCGTCGCGAGGTTCTTCTTCTGTTGCTGTGGATGAATCACGAGCGAGTGGACACCAATTGTGTTGGAGGACTCTTCATGGGTTGACATCCCATCTTCAGTGATCCAGTGAGATGGAATCTTCGTTGCTAGGACGTGTCCAATCAGCGTCTCACGAATCACCCGCGCACCGTTTCCGACAATCTCATGGTGCTGTTGTTCCTCTTCTGACTTATCTTTGCTGGACGATGTGGTAGAGGTGTCTGATGTGTCTGTTATGGTGGTGCTGGTGGCACTGCTGAAGTCTCTGAGAAACAACCCAGAGCAGAGTTCTGGACATTGCGTGAGTCTGTATCGGATCCCTGCTTCTGAGCAGCGTTCGTTGGGTGGGAAACCCAGCTCTTCTAAACTAACCACCTGTGGGAGGTCAATGAGGTTCAGCGGCCTAATAGCAATATGCGGAGGGTCCATTATTAGATTAGTTGATACTGTTTGTTTGTTTGTTGTTGTTGTTGTTGTTGTAGAAGAAACTTGTAATGAAATTTCAGTCCCATCAAGTGCGGTGCTGTTATTTTTTTTCTTCTTCTTTCTTTGAGCGGGCGGTTTTACGTGTTGTTCCAAGGCCGGGTAATAACAGTATATTAGCTCTCTCCCAATCTCTGATGCAATGAAAACGGCTTACTGAATGAGTATTCAAGCAGATGGGTTTAGTGTTGGGTGTCTCATGACAACATCCCAACTGATTCCCTGCCATAGCCAGCGGTTCTCTCCCCTCTGGTCCAAATCGACCCAACTGACCCTGAACTGCTCAATGTATGCTCTGTCTTTCAAACTCATAGCATCGCTGAACGTGGTGAACTCTCTAAAGATCGCGACTGTGTTCCACAATTGGACTTTTCGGAGACTAGCGACCACCAGGCTTGTGACTGCTCCTCCGTTGAGGCAGTGGATATAGACTGGCCCATTAGAGCCTGAGATTAACACCATGAGAATCTCCAGTGTCCGGTCATTTGTTGGATGGATGAACTTCTTCTTGTGTTCTTTACCCAGTGGAAAGTGCACGACTTTTATTCCTTGTGATTCTACCCAGGAATGGAGCTCTGGATCTGAGTCTGATGTCAAGGGCATGGGTGTCAGCGAGACGATTGTGTGGAGCTGGAGACGCTGGAGGAATGGGAAGTTGACTTCGCGTGGGTATGAACCGCGGTGGATTGTCGGTGTGAGCTGAGTGTAGCGAAGTGGGGGCACGAGGTGGCTGCTGCTGCTCATTTTAGGCTGTAAACACTGGCTGGCTGGTGGCTCTCCTGTTTGTGTCTGATGATTGTAAGTCAAAAAAAAAAAAATCAAAAAAAAAAAGACTGAAACTGGCTTCTTGTTTCGCACTGTTGCTTATCGCACACAACAAATACAGAATGGAAGTCCCATCACCTGGTACGGAGAAAGCTGCAGCTGCAGCTGAAGATACGACACAGGAGACGACACAACCAGAACTGATCACCACAATTGAGTCTTCGTTGTCGTCGTGGTTCTCGCAATTGAAGGCCACTACTGAGTCGACAGTGAACAAAGTGGCATCATCAGAGTACACGTCTGCGGCCCAGGAATACGCCAACAAGATCCAATCTGCAGTCAAGGAGGGCACTGAGCGTGTTGTCCAGGAAGGCAAGCAGTTTGTGGACACGAAGAAGCTGGGCGGTTATCTGGATGAGTTAGACAAGGAGCTGGAAGTGGTGGAGAAAAAGGCATTGGGTGTGTTTAGCAAAGTTGGGGACTTTTTAGGAGGTGATGTAGGGCAGAAGGAGCTGATGGACGAGGAGATTGATGAAGGAGAGGGTGAGTTGCTGTTCAATGTCGGTAAGGAGGAGGTACAAGACAAGGAGAAGGTGGAACCAGCGCCAGCAAGCGCAACTTCTACGGAAAAGAGTGACGATGTTGTTGTTGTCGAGCGTGATTTGGAATCGCTTAAGGAGAAGTACATTAAGCTGTATGAAGAATGGTTGCCATTGAAGGAGTTCAAGGAGTTCAAGGGTACTGTTAAGTTGTCTGAAGTCGAGGAGAAGGTGCTTGCCCTGATTACAAGTATGAAGAGAGAGGAGTTCGTGAAGGTGCTCGCTTTCTACAAGAAGAAGAACGAGAAGAAGAAGAGCGAGAAACCTGAGAATGAGGAAGAAGACGAAGATGATGATGACTGGGAATAACTTTAAAGTACAATGTATGTACAATATTCATGATTATATAATGCTTATGTAATGATCATGTGATCTTCTTTTGTGATTACGTAATGCTTATGTCACCACTATGTCATAAAGCGATTATTAAGGTAAGGGGGCACAAACTGACACATGACACATTTATCAAATCAAGTTTGCTTAATTGCTTCCCCCCAAACTGCAAGCCAATGCGAAATGATCTTGACATCATTTGAGTGCGCCTGCCAAGGGAAGGTTATATAAGATAGTCCAATATGCATTGAAGTTTCCTCCTCTCTTTCACCGCAGGGTCAAGCACAGAACAACTGAAAATGACTATTAAGAACAGGATTCGTCCATCGATCTACAGATCATTCAATCGATACACAGGTAGTAACAACTACACTTCCAATCCTGCGCACGATTCCGTGTCACATGCCATCAAGCCTGAAGAAACGTTCAATAAGCCACCCACTATGGAGGAGATGAAGGACAATGAGGCCTTTATGAAGCAGTTTTCTAAAGAGAAGGGCCATGGGAAGGAGTACGTTGATCGAAACAGCAAGGGTTTCCCTGGTGGGTTGAAGGAGAAGGGAGAGCGTATTCCTGAAGAGCAAGAGAGACCCGATGATTATATGTGACGGGTGGTGGCTGGGAATCATGATTTGATTTTTCTTGTTTATGTATTAATTCAATGTTCTTCCATCCACACGCTCTTATGTATTATAAATATATGCCGATATACAGGCTGTTGGGGAACACTCACATGTAATCGTCTGGTCTCTCTTGTTCCTCCGGAATACGCTCTCCCTTCTCCTTGAGGTCCTTAAACTGGCCCACATTGTGGTTGACAAACTCCTTGCCTGAGCTCTCGCCTTTGATGAGTTCCTCTTCAAATAGATCGTTCTCCTTCATCTCTTGCAGCGATGGCGATTCGTTGAAACTTTTCTCGTCATGTTGATGGTTGAGAGATTGAGGAGCTGTCGTTGCATTAGAGGACTTGTAGGTGTAACCTGTAATTGTCGTGGTGCTGATTGCCCGATAATGTCTGAGTAGTGATTTGACAGTTGGTACTCTTGTTCTGAGCATTTGGTATGAACTTGTTTGTCTGAACTTGTTTGCGAACTTGTAACCACCAAGATTGAAGAAAGAAGTTGGTTCAGTTATATAATGGGTGAATTTATAGTAGCGGAGATTATATTTTGCTTTACCTTGCTTTTGCTGTGTATATACCCGATCCCGCTTTTCCCTAGGTCCCCCCACCCAATCCACAACACCAAACTGGCTGGGATAGATGAGAGAGAGAGAGATTCAGGTAGGTTAGCCACATGCACCAGAGTACTACGGGGAGGTCCTTCTTATGGTATGAAATTTATTGATTCAACTTGATGACTTAACATTTGTTAGGCTAGGTTGCTACCCAACGGAACGGGTTTAGCCAACGGCGTATACCCGTGTCCCACGCAGAGCCCACACCAGCTTCCAGTATTTGCTGTTTGATTGATCTGCTTCAGATATAGATGCAACACTGTACTTGTCCGTTAGCTGCATTTCATCTCTCTATTGAGGGGCTTAAATCAGTGCAATACCCATTCCTAATGCTTCACCGTCTAAATTGACAACACACTTCACAAACTCATGATCATCCCTTTGTACCTGGACAACAAACGGAACACCTTGGTCAATCACATTCTTCAATGCTTTCAAGTTGTCATGGTTGGCCGCATTGACTGACCCAAATGAGACGATCTTGTCCTTGATGCGGAGTCCAGCCGCTTGGGCTGCCGAGTCAAGATTAATATGGTTGATCTCAGCGAATGGCACAACACTGACTTTCACGTCTATACCCTTCTTCTTTTTTGCTTCCTCACCAGTAGTAGTAACCACCACTTCATCCAGTCGACTCGCCAGCACATCCATCACCTCCTTCAGATCATTCTTGTACTTGATGATGGAAACTCTGGTGTATCGTACATCCACGACGTCATCACCTCGAGGAAACCCATCTCCTGTGACAAGACTCTCATCCATGTTGGTCTTGAGGTCCTGAACAAGATGTTTTATGAGCTGGTCTAGCTTTTCCTCGATTTGTAACTTGAGGGCAATGACTTGGCCGATTGGCAACGATGGGAGTTGATGCGGTGAAAATAGCGACTCGTAAGGGTCCACATAGTCTAGTTTGGCCATTTTCCTCTGTTTAGACCAGTTTAGTTCAAGTGTTGGAACGAAAAAAATACAGCACAGGGGGAAAAAAATCCATCTCTCTAATACCCTTCACCGTTGTATCAAAAAATGACGATACATGTAAAGATCGAGCTGCTTGGTGGTTTGCACATCCTTACGGAGCCACCTACACGTGCACTAAAAGTAACACTTCCTAAGGGGTCTACAGTGAAAGAGCTGGTTGAACACATCAAGACCGATGTCATTGCTGATCCAAGCGATATTGAGGTCTTCATCGAAGACGGAACCGTGAGGGCAGGGATCCTGGTGCTCATAAACGATTCCGATTGGGAACTAGAAGGAGAGGAGAGTTATGAATTAGAAAGCGGTGATGTGGTTAGTTTTACAAGTACGTTGCACGGGGGTTAAATATACGCCTTCTTCTCTTTTGCCCGCAATATATATGGACAATTACACTTCTCTATTTTGAAGTTTCCGCTTCAACTTCTGCAACAACGGTTCCTAGCTTCTCTGCATCCCAGTTCTCAATACCACCTCCTTGTTTCAACACACTGAGTTCGATATTCTTAGCACCAGATTGAACAACCTCCAGCAATGCTCTCACTGTCAACTTCACAGCAGCAGCCTCGTCCAGCTCCTCCTCATAGTTCTTCTCCAGGAACTCCCTCACTGTCTTGCTTGATCTCCCAATACTCACCGCTTTCCAACTAGAATAGATCCCCGATGGTTCAGTCAAGTACACCTTTCCTTCATCGCCGTCAAAACCTACAATTAGTGTGGAAATTCCAAAAGGTCTTACACCACCGCTCTGCGTGTACTTCTGTTGCACACCTGCGACATAACGGGCCAGGTAGTCGACAGATACGGGATCCTCCAAGGTCAATCTGTGTGACTGGGCCTCGAGACGAGCCTTGTCGATCAGGACCCGTGCGTCTGCGCTCAGCCCGGCAAAGGCAAGGTATAGATGCTTGTCAATCTTGGTGATTTTAGATGGGGTAGTTCTTGGATCCTGGAGTTTTAAAGTGGACCGACGCTCACAAGCTAGGATGATGGAGTCTTTGCCCTTGATGGCGACGGCACATGTTCCACGCTTCACCGCCTCGAGAGCGTACTCCACCTGGAAGACGTGGCCGTCTGGGGAGAAAACAGATAGTGCACGATCATAACCAGACATTGTTTGTGATATGACCAATGGGTGACGAGTTCAATTGATTTGATTTGATTTGATTTGTGTGTGTGTATGTTGATGTAGTTTGGAGATTTGTTTTTGGTGGCAAAAAAGCCCAGAGAAAATATCGCTTATGTCATCTACACTTCAATTTTTTTTTCTCTCTGTTGTTCTCCTGGCTGAGAGAGATAGAGAAAGGAATTTGGCTGATGGTGAAGATGTCTGCAAAGAACCTGAAGAGTGGTAAAAGTGTCACTAAACTGCCTAATAAGGACATTCATTTACGAATTTCCTATCTCCTCCAACTATCACAACACCAATCCACCAGTAGGAGCAACAGGAGCAGTAGGGACAACGAGACCTTGCAGACTGTATACAACTCGACTTCAATGGCCATTGCTCAGAGGGCCCAGATCAAGATATCACCATTGGTGAAAAGAGGTATATGCAAAAGATGCAAGAGGAGTATGCACCAGGTGCGGACGAGGATGGATGTCAAGAGTGGAATGATGATGATAATGGTTGTGAGGTGTAAGTGTGGATGGGAAAGACGGTTTGTTGGAGACAAGGTGCTCTTCAGTGAAGCGAATGGTGAGGTTAGTGAGGTATAGGAGTATAATGGTTAGTAATTACAAGAGGTTGATCTGATCTTTCAGCAACATCCTTCAGCAACATCCTTCATTAATATTTCAACTATCAAGAACCACACATATACACATCCACACAGGATAAAGGTGCGGTGGTGGTGGTCATCGTTTCAGGATCGAGCTTTGCGTGCAGTGAATGTCACCAGGGAGGAGGCTCTAAAGAGGCTTTGGTGATGGTCTGTAAACTCTAGCACCAAGCCAGTTCCATTTCCAACCCAGCTCATGCGCCACGAGCTCACCGAACCCTAGCATGAGCCCGTTGATGAAGGGCAGTATGAGGTTAATGCTTAGAGAGGACCAGTTGATGAGCGGCTGGGGCCGTGTCTGGTCGTAGTGAGTTGTCATTCGGCGGCGGCAATTGTTGTGTTTGTGTTTGTGTTTGTGTTTGTTAAATCAAAAAAATATATATAAAAAGGCATAAAAAGTTCTAAATAGAAATTTACCCGCCAGCTGAAGGCTTCTGCTCCACTATCTCCAAGATTATGTTTTGTTTTTATGCTGAATGCCATAGAGCTGAATTCCATAGAGCAAGCCTATATTTGACAGAGATATGGATCACTTTTTTAGAGAGAATATGTGTTGGTCATCTCTAGATCGATGTAAAACAGATTGCCGTCAGCCCAGTTTATACTAAAATTAAAAATTATCCCCTGCAAATACTTCTTTATTTTACAAAGAGCTGCTGATATCTAATCAATAGAGATAGCATCACCCTCTCTGTGCCTAACACCATTCGATGTTATTGCTTATAGTGCTTAGTACTAAAGGGTGGTGTTTTTGCTGGTTTACTGACCACCACTCCGGGTAATACTTCAATCAGGGGCAGCAGATAAACAAAAATTCTCTCTAATGGATAAAAAACCACCAGACAAGCAGTCGGAAAGCTAAGCATCCACCATCCACCACCACACGATCTCTCTGTGTACACTTGCCTCTATATATATAGACACACAGACTGATATCACATCAGCATATATTGACAATGTCAGAAGATGACGAAACAACACTCGTCGCCCGGTCACTCGCAGCCATCGTCGACATTGGCTCAAACGGCATACGTTTCTCCATATCATCAAAGGCAGTTCACCATGCGCGTATCATGCCATGCGTGTTCAAAGACAGAGTTGGAATCTCCCTTATTGATGCACAGTATGCTTCCAACGGCACTAAGATCCCCATCCCTCAAGAAATCATCCACGAAGTCTGCTCAGCGATGAAGCGGTTCAAACTCATCTGTGAAGATTTTGGTGTCCTGAGTTCCAGTGTTCAGATCATTGCCACTGAAGGCACTAGACAGGCGATCAACTCTCAAGAGTTTAGAGATGCGATTTACGACGCGACACATTGGGAAGTGACATTATTGGACAAGGAAACCGAGGGTCGGTTGGGTTCATTGGGAGTAACGTCCTCGTTCAACTCTCTTAGTGGGCTGTTCATGGACCTTGGAGGTGGTTCTGTCCAATTATCATGGGTTATGGTTAGTGGTGGTGAGGTTAAACTGTGCCCAACGCCAGTATCTTTGCCATATGGTGCAGCTGCGTTGACAAGAAGGATGAAGCTAGAGGACAAGATGACTTTATTCAACGAGATACAGGCTGCATTCCAACAGGCCATCACAACGATCCAGATCCCTCCTGAACTGATCCAACAGGCTAAGTCCCAAGGTGGGTTTGACCTTTATACTTGCGGTGGCGGGTTGCGTGGGATGGGCTATCTGCTACTAAGTGATATCCCTAACTATCCAATTCCGACAATCATCAATGGCTTTTCCTGCTCCTTTAAAGAGTTCCAAAACACAGCCAACTACCTCTTCTTGAAAGATTCATTGCCTAGTACTGGCGGCCAGACTAACCCATTCAGGATCTCCGAACGCAGAAAGACACAATTACCAGCCACTGGATTGCTCATATCCGCTGCCTTCCACAGTGTCAAATTCCCTACCATCAAGACCGTTCATTTCTCAGAAGCATCTATCCGTGAAGGTCTCCTATACTCGTCACTTTCACGCTCATTGCGCTCAGAAGATCCCTTGTTGATCGCATCGCGGCCCTACGCTCCACTTCTGGCGTCCAAGTACTTAGATCTCTTACTGACTGCCCTCCCACCTGCACCCCACGTACCTGCGGAGATCCACAATCGTATTGCGCCAGCACTCTGCAACCTCGCATTTGTGCACGCGTCGTACCCTAAGGAACTCCAGCCAACTGCGGCCTTGCATGTTGCCACGACAGGGATCATTGCTGGCTCACATGGCTTGACTCACCATACCCGTGCCCTCATTGGTCTGGCACTTTGTGAGAGATGGGGTGGTGATTTACCACCAAGGGAGGAGAAAGAGCGTGATTTACTTGATGAGTTGGTCAAGAGAGATGAGGAAGGTGGGAAGGGTCGCTTGGTTTGGTGGAGTAAGTACGTTGGAACGCTCATGTTTGTCATTTGTGGTGTTCACCCTGGTGGGAATATCAGAGATGGTGTTTTCAACTTTAAGATTGAATCTGGAGCAAAAGATGTTTTGTCAGAGGTTGGGAGTCTGTCTATCAAAAGCACCTCTATGGCTGCCACGGCTGTTGATGAGAAGAGAAGGTTCGATGTGATCGTGCAGATATCGAAGGATGATTTGAAAACGTCTGCGTCTGTTAGAACACGTATTTTATCTTTGCAGAAGAAGGTTAGAAAGCTAAGTAAAGGGAGTTCAGAGAAGGTCAAAATTGGAGTGGAACTGTATGACCATTAGAGTGTGTATATGTGTGTTTTGTTTTGTTTTCTATTAATATGTTTAACATTTATGAAGAGAAGTGGGTGAGTAGTAGTTCCCACACTCCCAAGGGATTAAACACTTGGATATCATCGCAAGATCTATTCCCGCCTCTATCCGGGTAATCCAAAAGGCTGCTAAAAATTTAATGGTTGAGGTGTTGGGAGTAGATTTAAATCATGGTCTTGTTGTCTAGAAGACTACTTTACAGAAGTTAAAATCGTGAAAACGATATTCTCCTTATTATCTCTTCTGCTTTGAACTCCCATTGGCAAGTTTCAACCAAATTGAGTAATATCTTGACTTCCGCATTCGGTAATTTTTGTGAAAATCACCAAGAAAAAAAAGAAGACGAATGAAAATTATAGCGCGTTACTAAACACACAGAACAAAACACGAAAAGCAATTGATCGAGACGGTTTAGCAATTGTTGCTTCTCTAAATCTTGCAATGAGAACCACAGATCACGTTTCAGATGATTCCGAGAGAGTGAGTCTTTATATTCCAACTGATGCTTAACAACAACAACAACAACAACCTTAACAACACGTACTAACCACATATACACAAAGGAAACAACAACTCCAGATTTCGACGTCCCGTCCGAGTCGTTCTCAGTGAAACAGAAGAAGTACTTTGTCGATCCAAACAAAGAGCGATTCAATGTGGAGGACACTTCAAAGAGGTTCAAATACCTACTGGGTTTAACGAGTCTGTTCTCCCATTTCATCAACACCAAGGCAGAGAAGGACCCTAAGTTCAAGCAGGTTCTGGACTTGATTGAAGCTGATTCCAGAAAGACAACCAAATTTGGCAAATCCACGAACAATAGAAGACGTAAGACGGAGAAGGAAGAGGACGCTGAGCTGCTGAAGGATGAAGAAGGCGAAGAAGGCGAAGAGTTTTTTGAGTTTACTGAGAGTCCAGGGTACGTTCATGGCCAGTTGAGACCATACCAGATTGCTGGCTTGAACTGGCTGGTTTCGTTACACGAGAAGAACATTTCCGGGATCCTGGCTGACGAGATGGGATTGGGTAAGACCTTGCAAACCATTTCATTCTTGGGCTACCTCCGCTACATGAAGAAAATCCAAGGTCCTCACTTGGTCATTGTACCTAAATCGACTCTGGATAATTGGTCCAGAGAGTTTGCCAAATGGACCCCAGATGTCAACACTTTTGTCATGCATGGTGACAAGGATGAAAGGGCACAGTTGATCAAGGACCGTTTACTCTCTTGTGACTTTGACGTCTGTATCACCTCTTATGAGATTGTCATTCGTGAGAAGGCCCAGTTCAAGAAATTCGACTGGGAGTATATTGTCATTGACGAGGCTCACAGAATCAAGAATGAGGAGTCTCTGTTGTCGCAGATCATCCGTGTGCTGCATTCGAAGAACAGATTGTTGATCACTGGTACTCCGCTCCAGAACAACCTACATGAACTGTGGGCTCTTTTGAACTTCATTTTGCCCGATGTCTTCTCCGACTCTGAAACTTTTGACCAGTGGTTTTTGGCTTCGAACGAAAACACTCCTGACCCTTCAGTTTCAAAAGAAGAACAGGACAGTGCCAAGCAGGAACAGGTGGTTGAACAACTCCACAAGGTTTTGAAGCCGTTCTTGTTACGTCGGATCAAGAACGATGTCGAGAAGTCTCTCCTTCCTAAGATTGAAACTAGTGTCTACGTCGGGATGTCTCAGATGCAAAAGAATTGGTATAAGAGTATCTTGGAGAAGGACATTGATGCTGTGAATGGTGCAAACGGGAAGCGTGAGTCGAAGACGAGGCTGCTTAACATTGTGATGCAATTGAGGAAGTGCTGCAACCATCCATATCTGTTTGATGGTGCGGAGCCTGGCCCACCATACACAACTGATGAACATTTAGTTTTCAACTCGAAGAAACTCGAGGTGTTTGACAAGTTGTTGAAGAAATTTAGAAAAGAAGGTTCCAGAGTGTTGGTTTTCAGTCAAATGTCCAGAATGCTGGACATTTTGGAGGACTACTGTGTCTTTAGAGACTATCAGTACTGTCGTATTGATGGTCAAACGGATCATTCTGACAGAATCTCTGCCATTGACGAGTACAATAAGCCAGACTCTGGGAAGTTTGTGTTCCTGTTGACCACAAGAGCTGGTGGACTGGGTATTAACTTGACGAGTGCCGATATTGTCATCCTGTACGACTCCGATTGGAACCCACAGGCTGACCTCCAAGCAATGGACAGAGCCCATAGAATTGGCCAAACTAAGCAGGTTAAGGTGTTTAGATTTGTCACTGAAAATGCCATTGAGGAGAAGGTGCTAGAAAGAGCCACCCAGAAACTGAGATTGGACCAGTTGGTTATCCAGCAAGGTCGTAATGCCCCAACCAACCAGACCAACACTAAAGATGATCTCTTGAACATGATCCAACACGGTGCCCAAGAGATATTCAACGAGCCAACAGTCAAACCTGATAATGATGCTGGTGGTGAAAAGGGCGATGACTTTAACCTTGAAGCTCTTCTTGCTACTTCGGAGGCAAAGACACAGGAGCTGGCTAGCAGGTATCAACAGCTTGGTCTGGATGATTTGCAGAAATTCACTTCTGACTCGGCCTATGAATGGAATGGTACTGATTTCAAGAAGAAGAACATTGGTGAAAAGTTGAGTGCCACTAATTGGATCAATCCATCCAAGAGAGAACGTAAGGAGAACTACTCTATTGACATGTACTACAAGGATGTGCTTCACACGGGTGGTAGAACATCCGGTGACAAGAAGGTTCCTCGTGCCCCAAAACAGCCCAATATATACGATCATCAGTTCTATCCTGCAAGACTGCAAGTGCTCTTGGACAAAGAACTGGCATACTTCAGAAAGACTGTGGGTTACAAGGTTGGGCTGACTACGGGCTCTAACAATGACCTTTCACAGAGAGAAGCTGAACAGCAGCTTGCGCAGTTAGAGATCAATAACGCGGAGCCATTGAGTGAGGAGGAAGAGAAGGAAAAGCTAGAGCTACTTGAAGAGGGATATTCTAACTGGAACAGAAAGGACTTCCAGGCCTTTATTCAGTCCTGTGCTCGTTATGGTCGTAACTCTATCAACCTTATTGCGACTGACTTCCCTGACAAGACGGTTGATGAGATCAGAGACTACGCTATGGCGTTTTGGAGAAACTTCAAATTGATCGATGGGTATGAGAGAAACATTGCCACTATTGAGCAAGGTGAGGAGAAGATCAGAAAGGCCAAGTTGCAAAAGGAGGCCTTGAGGTCCAAGATCTCCCACTACACTAATCCGTTGCAAGACCTGACACTTAAATACCCACCTGGGTCTGCCAATAAGAGAATCTATTCTGAAGAGGAGGACAGATATCTTATTATCCAACTTTATAGATTTGGATTAGATAGGCCTGACCTGTACGATAGAATCAGAGACAGTATCCGCTCCTCGCCTCTTTTCAGATTTGACTTCTTTCTGCAGTCAAGAACACCTTTGGAATTGCAGAGAAGATGCATTACATTGTTAGCTTGTGTGACCAAGGAGTTTGACTCTTCTTCATTTATTGCTTCAAAGAAAAGATCGAGAAAGCCTGCCACCCCAACATTGGAGGAGGAGATTGAAGACCTAGTCGACGATGTTGAACCGGTTCCAAAGAAAAAGAGATAAATTACATTGTGCCTATCTATATATATATATATAAACTCGGGCCTCATTTAAAAAACCACCATAAGAACCATTTCTGTGTATATCTGTGGTTTCTTTTGGATTACTGGACAGGAATCGAAGCTACTACATTGTGTTTTGTCCTGATTTAACCTACATTAGGCATTTAAGATTCCTAGTTTGGTAATCTTCCTACTTACAGATTATAGCAAATAAACCCCCTGGAGGGTCTTAAGAAAGTCGAAAAGAATCATCTCTTTAACACAGAGCTCCAGAGAGAGATTGAAAACCACACAGCAACTATTGGTGGTTGTGCACACAGGATATTAATATATACATATTCATAACGCGTGAATATTTTTGTTATACTATGCTCTAATGTACAAATACTTCTAAAAACACAAACCAATTAAAAACCCAACCAACAAGTAACAAAACAAAAAACTATTCAGACATATTATTGGTGGTGCACCACTAAGCATTGGCTGGCATCTTGGCCAGGAGGTCAAAGCTACCAGTACCAACACCAGAAAGCTTACCCATAACGATACGGGCAGATGGAGACTCGAGCTTTTCACGGTCATTATCCAAAACAGCCTTAGTCAAGAATTGTAAGGTGGTTTCGTAGGACATCTTCATGAAGGATGAAGTAGAGGAGTCGATACCTTGACGGTTGAAGGCCAGGTATGAACCCTCTCTGGTCATGTAATCACCAATCAAGTCGAGGTGACGGCTGGACACAGTGATGGCATAACGACCAAAAACGTTCTGGATCTCGTTGACAATGGTCTGTCTGGCAGCTTCGACACCATAGACCTTCAACACAGCAGCAACATCGTTCGAAGTGATACCATTCACGTCAATGAAGTCGTCCTGGTCCCACATCGACTGAAAGTTGACACCTTCAGTGGTCAACACACGCTTACCATTCTCTGGTTGTGGGTGCAAACAACGGCCAATATGTGGAACTTCTTTAACAACCACCTTACGGCATACATCTTCAACAATGTTCACCATCAGCAACTTCTGGGTGTCAGGGGCCAACTCCAGTCTGAAGCTACACCACTTACCATCCTTGTCATCAAAGTTGAACTTTGTGATCATGTTGTGGGCACCAATGACACCTGATTGACGGTCTCTGGCAACCTTTGATAGCTCAGAACTGTCAGCAGCATCATCGCCTTCGTCTCTATCAGAATCGGAGTCAACTTCATTGTCAGAGTCAAGCATCTCCTCATCAGAAGAGGCTTCTGCCTTTCTCATAGTCTCGAGCTCATCATCATCTGGCTCAGCATAAGATACAGCCTGGTTACCCTTCGAAGACTCCTTATCCTCCTCAGCACTGTTGTCCTCATTGGAACGAGAAGCCACAGCAGCATCGGTCTGAGCTTGTGGAACAGCTGTACCAACTTCAGGCAAGTTCTCGTTTCTGCCCTTCTTCTGTTTTCTCAACTCCTTTGTGATCTGACCTTCTAACACTCTCAAGAACTTAGCAACAAACACTTGCTCCAATTGCTCCTTGGAGACATCATATTCTCCATGATATTCCTCAGAGTCAAAGAACTGGAAGTCGATATCATAAGTCTTACCACGGTTTTGAGCTGCATCGGCAGAGGTCTCAGTGACAGTAACTTGGTCAACCAACTCAGACAACACAACTTTAGCAACAGAACGGCAGAAGGCGTCAGCTTGCTCCTCAGAGACGTCATCCTTGATTGGCAAGGTCATCTGTGGGGTCTTAATAGAGGCCGAAGCAGTCATAATGATTTCTCTCATACGAGGAATACCCAGAGTAACGTTTGCAGCACCGTGACCAGCAAAGTGGAAAGTGTTCAAAGTCATCTGGGTGGACGGTTCACCAATGGATTGTGAGGCAATGATACCGACAGACTCACCTGGGTTGATCAAAGAGCGCATGTACTTCAATTGCATCAACACACGGAACTTTTTGTCATTAACATCACTCTTCTCAAATAGACCCTTGTTGCTCTCGATGAACTCATCCAACTTGGCCTCAAACTTCTCAGAGACAGAACCCAGATACTTGGATGGGTTGTAGATCGACAATGCTGGGTCGTATTTAGTGGATTCAGCGTAGTGTGGCAGACCTTTAGACTTCTTCAAATTCTTCTTAACCTTCTTGGTGTACTTCACAGCAGTCTCAGTGTCAAGATGGTTCACCAAAGAGGTTGGGTCATACTTCTGCAACATGGCATCGTAGTTGTCTAGACAGAATTTGAATTGGTTCATGTGGGACTCCTTGGTAACATCAACAGCATCACCACCGTACAAGAACTGAATCAAGGAACCATCACCATCTCTAACAGAGTTATCATACGAAATGTGAACACCTTCCAGCTGCTTGGTCAAACAACGTTGCAAGTAACCAGATCTCGAAGTCTTGACAGCAGTATCAATCAAACCTTCACGACCAGCCATGCAATGGAAGTAATACTCTTGTGGTCTGATACCAGAGTAGAAACGGCCCTTGATGTAGCCACCAGCTCTGGCATCAGTCTCATAGGCCTTGAAAGATGGCAAGGTCTTACCACTCACCATAACTGGCACACGTCTACCTTCCAAGGCCTGTTGGCCCAGCAAACACATAATCTGGGAAACGTTAACGTTGGAACCCTTGGCACCAGATAGTGCCATCGCCTGCATAGAGTTATATGGGAATCTCTTCATGGTACCGTCTGGAACACACTTGGCGACAACTTGGGAGGTGATGGAGTTCACCTTGGACTGTGTGACAGCATCCAGAATACCAGACTTGTTATCGTTACGGTAAACTTCTTCAAGACGCTTCAACAGCTCTGGATCATTAACCTTGGTGTCCTTGTCCAAGTTGGTGACTTCAGCAGCAGCCAAACGACCAACATCAACGGAGGTTAGCAGAATCTCAGATCTCCATTGGTTACCCTCGTCAGTCAAACGCAAGTCATCCATACCACAGGTGAAGGCTGTGTTCTGTATGTAATTGGTGAAAAGTCTTCCTAGAACAGATAGAGACTTACCGGCAACACTAGGGCCATAAACTTCATGTAAAGAGTGCACGATACCATACTGCGAGGAACCGTACTGAGATTTATCCAAGATACCACACAGCAACTCACCATTTCTGAACAGCACGTCATTCTCCAGAGAGCCTTTGCTCCAATAATCGTTCTTGATCTTGTTCTTGGACAGCAAGTTGATACCTGGCATATCGGCAGGAGTGATGTTCAACAAGACAGTAGTGATGATTTGCTTACCAGTCCACAATGGCACTGGTTTGATGATTGCTGGAGGGACAGTAACAAGCTTGGCCCTGGTAGCATGACCATCCTCTGGACGAACACAGCCGTAGACGTACTGCTGGTATTCTTCCCTGGTGAAGAAGGAGTCCTTGTTCGTAATCCAAACACCGGCAGAAATGTGATCCTGAATCAAACCTCTCAATGGAGAACCTGATGTTGGTGTCAAATACTGTGAATCAGTGTTCGCCAAGTTCAAAGCCTCGGACTTGGCATTCTCGTTCTGTGGGAAATGCATATTCATCTCATCACCATCGAAATCAGCATTGTAGGCATTGGTGTTAGCATAGTGCAATCTCAAGGTCTTCTCACCTGGCAAAACCTTGACTTTGTGGCCCATCATGGAAGCCTTGTGCAGAGTTGGCTGACGGTTCATCAAAACGACATCATTGTTTTTGATGTGACGATACACCTTCTTGTTCAAAACATGGGAGGTGTTACCAGTTGGAGTCAAGAGCTGATTGGCAAGAGCCTTTCTCTGGTCAAGAGTCATACCAATCAAAGAAACCAGGGAACCATCCTCGTTTTGAATTTGGATCGCACCTGGCCATTTATCAGGACCATTGATCACGGCTTGGCGCAACTCAGCAGCATTATGCGCAGTGACAGGCTCAGGGTAAGTCAACTTTACGGCAAACACAGGTGGAACACCAATCTGGTTAGTCTCAATGTTTGGATCTGGAGAAATAACAGAACGGGCAGCATAGTTCACACGCTTACCCATCATGTGCTTTCTGAAAAGACCCTCCTTCTTCTCCAAGGCTTGCTTGATACCTGGTGTAGGAGTTCTAGAGGCATTGTTGTTCTGGTTCTTGGTAGAATCAATGAAACCATTTACGTCATTTTGCAAAGTAACAAACGCATTCATCAGTCTGTTGAAGGTCATCTTCTTGTCTTCAGCAGTCATCTTGTCCTTCTCAACACTGGAGATCTGTTCGTTCAAATCTCTAATGAGAAGAGACGTGGTTAAAATCTTGGACAAAAGCTCATTCTGTGAGTTCTCGTGGGTCTCTTCACCTAGCTTTGAAGGCAATCTGAATCTGGTTGGTGGGACAACCACAGCTTGGAAGAAGAACATGTCGGAATTCACGTGGTCAGTGGACAAAGGTCTGGCGTGGAAAAGGTAGTGGATGACTTCCTTTTCTGATCTGAAAACAGCACGAAGGATGCTTCTCACTTCAGTACTGAGAACATACTTTGAACCGGTATTTTGCTTGGTTGGATCAGAGTAGTCAGTGTTCCCTTCGGACTTGTCTGGACGGGAAACACCTCTCAGTCTGTTGTTGATCAACTGTTTCTGGGTCAATGGCTGCTCAAAGATCTTGGAGAACCCATCTTTTCTGAACTTTGGAGAGTGCATCTTACAGTTGTCACACTTTGTTCTAGTGAGCATCTTCTTATAAAGCTCGTGGATCAACGCCTTACGCTCTTCATTCACAGAGGCAGTCTGTATACCGTGCTCAGTAGTTCTGCCCCCGCTCAAGGCTTTAGCAATAGCAGTGTCAACGAACTCTTGTCTCTTTTGGGTCAGTTCACGTTCTAGTGATGGATCACTTTTTTTAGTAGAAAAGCCATTTTCATCCTCGTCATCATTGTCGTCAATGTTGACAGCACCTTCAGTCGTGATGTTGTCAAACTCAATGGCTTCTGCAAGTAGACCATACTGAATCAGCTTCAATTTCAATGCGTAGCGGTGCGTCTCTAGGCTATTCAACTTGAATCTGTGACAAAAGAGACATGTAGATCTCAAGAAAGTGTACAACTGGTTGAAAAACAGCGGGTTATAAACAGGAATAGGCAGTTCAATGTGGCCTTGGTGGCCTGGACAGAACTTGTCATCTAGACCACATGTGGCACAGAGGTTTCTAAGAAAGGCACCAAGAGCCAGATCGTACAAACCACTAGAGATTGGATGACCCAAGTTGTCAAAGACAGTTGGGTTCGTCACCTGCTTGGCAGAGAGTTTTCTGATCTCAGCGGTGTTAAGCACCCCGAAGTCAACGGAAACGATCTCGGAACCGACTGGTTTGGAGATATCCATCTTGACTTAGCCACAGTGTTGTTGTCTGTTTTGTGCTTCTGTCTTCAAATAAGTTTTCTGCTTATAATGTACAGAATTAAATATAAAAAAAAAAAAGTTTGATACTAGGAAAGAACGAAAAAAAAAATTACACAAAAGGAGACGGCGGCCCATAGTGAACCCGGGTAACCTCATCGACCAAATGAGGAAAGAAGCATAACCATTTGCCAGCACTAAAGTGGCAATCTACCCACACACACACGGGCAACAAAGAAGGTGCATTTATGATCACTCAGTGGAGTACTGGGTTTATATTTAACAGAGGTGGAACACCACCATGCTCTTTTTTCACATGGAGCTTTGAATATTCATCATCCAAATCAAAATCAAAATCAAAGACCTCGGAAATCGAAAATTAACTTACCCTCGGAAATTTCTTATTATCCACAGCATCTTTTTAGGAAAAGAAGAAGAAAAAAATGTTTTTGTTTTGTTTACCTTTTTTTTTGATCGATTTGGATCAACTTGGTGGACGACGCTGACGATTTTTTTTTGGTTCACTAAACATTTGCTACTGGGCCGCTGTATCTGAATCGTATAGCTGAAGAATTAACTGCTAAAGCGCTTTAATTGAGGGCAATGTTCAGCAGCAACAGCTCGGGATCTGGGTTTGGATCTGCAAGTGGGTTTTCCACTGGCTCTAACACAGCGAATAACATCAACGGCGGTACAGGCGGTCTCTTCGCTAACAAGAATTCTGCAAATAGCACAGGGTTATTTGGAAACTCGAGTACGAACGCTACACAGCAGCCTGGTGGTTTATTTGGGAACAACAATCCTACCAGTAATCCTTCTTCTGCTTCCACTGGGGGGATGTTCGGTAACAACAACAACAACAACAACACAAATGGGGGTCTATTTGGTAACAACTCTCAAAGTAATAATAATAGCACTGCTGGTGGTCTTTTTGGAAGCAACGCATCAAAACCAGCTGCTTCTGGTGGCCTGTTCGGGTCATCTAACACTGCCTCTAGCGGCTCTCTAACTTCAGGAGGCTTGTTTGGAAACAGTGCTATAAACAACAACACCAACAACAATATTTCTACAAATCCTGGTGGTGGGCTGTTTGGTGGTATGAAACCTGGAACAGCAGCAGCGACAACAACACCCAACCTCTTTGGCAACTCAACCGCCCAATCATCCACATCCACTGGTCTATTTGGAAACAACACAACTACTAAGCCAACAACAACTGGCGGCCTTTTTGGTGCTGGAGGAAACACACAAGCCTTTGGGAGTAACAATAACACCGCTTCTAAACCTTCATTGTTCGGTAACCCATCTTCAAATCAGTCATCTGGCGGTCTCTTCGGCGGCTCTACTCAGAATTCACTACTCGGTGGCGGAAACAATATTGCATTGGGGACTCCCCCAACAAAACAATACAGTGTCAGGGATCTTCCAAAGTCACTGACCGATTCAGAAAAAACACACAAGACAGTCAACCATTCATCAAGTACTAAAAAGAGAAGTTTTTCCACCACAAACACCACACCAGTCACTTCAATGGTGTATTCCAGATCCTCGCTTCTAGAGAGGTTTTCTACCAGATTCAACAATTTGAAAAATGACAGCGAGTTCAACGCTGAGGGATTGTTCTCTCCAAAGAAAAATTTTGGTCAAGGTGCATTAGGGACTGAGAAGCCGCCAAATGTTGCTACAAACACAGTGACGTCCAATAAGAGAACTTTCAGAACTTTTGGCTCTTCATTCACCTCTGCTAATAGAAGGGGTGGTCCTGCAACTGGTACTAGCGCCAGCGACTTCTTGAAATTGAAGGTTGACCCAAGTAGGACTGAGGCAAGAAGATTAAAGATCTTTGGTGAATCAGGTGGGGCTCAAAAAGTTAGAATCCTCGGTAGTGAAAATGAGACTCCTGTTGAGACTGTGAAGAATGATTCTACAAAGGAGCCTATTGAGACAAATGGTACAACTGAGCCTCAGTTGAAAACCAACAATACCAACACTACAGTCGCTGCTGTGCCTACTGCTGCTTCTGCTTCTGCTCCTGTGGAGTCAGATAAAACTGGAACCAATGAGATAGAACCTCCAAATGAAGCAAAGAAGAGTGGCTACTGGTGTTCTCCATCAGTTGAGCAGTTGTCATCTCTCTCATTAAGACAGCTCTCAGAGATCCCTGACTTCATCATTGGTAGAAAGGGCTATGGGTCCATTCAGTTTGAACTTCCTGTTGATTTGACCGCGTTTTGGTCTGACTTGCCAGCGTACCTGTTTGGAAACATTGTTAGATTTAACAACAACAAGACTGTTGAGGTTTACCCGAATGGAAGTACTCCATTGGGCACTGGTTTGAATGTTCCTGCAACTATAACATTGGAGAAAGTTTTCCCAATCACCAAGACTGGAAAGAAAAGACTAGACAACCTTACAGCTAAAGATACCGAGTTGAGATTGTTTGTCAAGAAGTTGAAGCAACTTACTGACATGGAGTTTGTGACATATGATCCTATTAATGGCTCCTGGACTTTTAAAGTTGAACACTTCAGTATATGGGGTCTAGTGGACGAAGATGTTCTCGTGGTTGACTCTTCTAAGAATCAGCCAACCAAGACTGATCAACCACATGAAAAGACTGCTCCCCTTAGCAATCCTTCGCCCCCAATCAACCCAGTTATGACAGCCTCTACGATTCCTACCAAGAGATTCAAGCCAAGAAACTCCACAGAGGATACATTTGTGTTCAGGAAGAGACGACAGGACAGAACGTTTGATGTTGAGAACAGTTTTGTCATGCCAGGCAGTTTCATTTTGCATAACAAGAAGGAGATAGATGAAGAAGAGGATGCGGCATCCTTTGCTTTCCTGGAGAAGTCAAAAACTGATATTTTGGATAATGAGGAGGATGAAACTTCGTCCCCTATGTCTGATATTGAGGAGGCGCCGTCATTTGATAGTGAAGGTTCGATCCTCCAGGATGATTACGAAAATGATGAGGGAGACCACCAGGATGGGTATCATGAAAAACAGTACGAGCCAGTAGATGTTGAACAAAAGGATTTTGCTTACTTGGGGACAGAACAATATTTTGCTGTCGCTGATGAGTGGGAAAAACAACTTGAACTGTGCTCGGGAAATCAGTCTGCTTTTTCTGACGATTATGTCAGGGCAACTACCAGGTATGATGCACCTTTTTCTAAAGGGTTTTCAGCTAGTGAAGTTGACAAGCTACTCTTTGGTGACTCAACCCTGGCTAAGCCTGCAAAGAAAATTGAGAAAAAGTACGCTATTGAGGACTATACTTCTTTCAACTATTCCACAGAAAAAGGTCTGGTCATTTCGGACCCATCATCTACTCCATCATCAACCACCAAGTCACATGGTATCCTCTCAAAAGCTGAGGATAGAGCATTCATCAGAACTATCTACAAAGAACACATCAAACAATCAAAGATTGTACAGAGAAAGAACAAGATCCCTCTTGTCTCCCCAAACCCAAAGTTAGACTTCAAATTCGTGGCCAGTATTTTTGAAAGCTACCCTGAGTTTAGAGTTTCGTCAGTGTGGAAACTGGCATCTGTGATCTTTGACATCCAAGATGTCCCAATGGAGATCCATGACATCAAGAATACTGATGTCTCTCAACGTGTTCTTGATATCAGGCATCGTGAGGGTCTGCTTGGTTGGATCAAGACTGAGATCAAAGAAGATATTCACGAGAAAATCAGATTCACCAGCGATGTTTTTGAGCAGATCTTTTTGACGTTGATCTTGAATGATATTTCTGATGCTGCTGCTTTGGCTATCAAGTCGAACAACCCACATTTGTCTGTCCTGGTGACCTTGTTGGGCTCGAATGATGGTGATGTAAAGTATAGTGCAGGAAAACAGATTGAATACTGGGAGAAGAACTCTATTTTGCACACTATTCCAGCTAGTCTGATAAAAATTTACTTCCTTTTGAGAGGAGATGCCCTAAACGACCAGGTCACTGGTGGTTTGTCTTGGAAGGCCAAGTTGAGTCTATTGCTGTCGTATGGTGATTTGAATGAGTCTTTCTGCAGCCTTGTGACAACATTTATTGACTCTAAGGCGTCGGCAGATATCCCAAAAGATGATTGTTCCCAGTTGAGTCTGTTGAAGCTGTTTGTGACTAAGCAGAGTGGAACCTACAATGTGACTGAGATTTTCTCCTCCCTGAGCGATGAAAACAGGTTTGATGTCAGTTTGAAGTGGTACCTTTACGAAATCCTGATTAGATCCACTAAGCAATTGTCCTTTGGTAGTCGTGATGCCAATATCTCTGCTGGTGATCGCTTGACCTCTCTATACGCTGAACAACTGATTTCCAACGATTTATATGAGGAGGCTGTATTCATCTTGTCACATTTGGAGAACGACGAGGAGGTAAATGCCTCTATCTCGAAGTTGATTGCTGTCAACATTGAGAAGTTTGATGAGATTAGGGGATTTACTGATAGCCTGTCCACGGTGCTACAAGTACCATCTAAGCTTATTATTGAAGCCAAGGCTCTACATTCTAGATTTTCTGGAGAAATCTGGCAGGAGGCTTCATATCTACTGGACGCTGAGAACTACATTGAAGCACATAAGACTATTGTGGACAAGGTTGCTCCTGCTGCTGTTATCAACAATGGACCAAAGTTGAAGATCCTTGAAGACTTCATCTCCAGATTCCCAGAACAACACAGCGCCATCAAGGATTGGAACGTTGGTCTTGCCGTGTACAAGAATTACATTCAATCTGTGAATCTGAAGACTGAGAGTTCTTTGAGATATCTTGTGGAGAACCTTCCACATGTGAAGCAAACCAATTTCAAAGCTTCCGTTTCTGTGAGGCTCATGTCGAAGAAGGTGGCACAGAGTTTAGTTGAATTGTCTAGATCAGAGGGTCAGTCTTTTCTCGAATTGGATAAGCAGAAACTGCTCAAGTTGCCGTTGGGCGAAGATGCACCATATTTTGCCAAAGACTTTGCAGTGGAGTACTTTAAACAGATATTGACCGGTGAATAGTAGGAGGGGCTTGTATAATAAAAGAAAGAAACACAATAATGTCGCGTTCGGTGGTGCCATTGTAGGATTCGAAGCATCATAGTCAAATCATTCACAATTTATTATTATTATGTAGTATGACAGAAGACTGTAGAGAGTTTCAGTGAATTCGTCCAACAGTCTCATTATGATCATAATAAACTATGTATACATATAATATATAGATGGATGCAAAAGTGGTTTACTCAAGAGAGTCGATCAAAGAGTCGACAACGTCAAGAATGGCAGTTGATGCTGGGGAGTCAGGATACAGATCTAAGAAACTTTCACCGGCATCACAAGCTTTCCCAATTCTTGGATCCAATGGGACAGATCCCAAGAAGGGAATTTTAAACTCTTTAGCAAGCTTCTCGCCCCCACCTGTAGTTGGTTTGAAGATTTGTGATTCTCCTTTGCAACCAGGACAAACAAATCCAGACATGTTCTCAACAAGACCCAGCACCTTGATTCCAGCCTTTTTACAGAAATCAATCTCCTTCCGTACATCGAGCAAGGCAACTTCCTGCGGCGTGGTCACAATCAAAGCACCATCAATCCCTGACTCTTTCAAATAGGTATTTACTGAAATATGCTCGTCGGATGTTCCCGGGGGAGTATCAATAATCAAATAATCCAAACGGCCCCAATCCACATCCTTCAAGAACTGCTTGATTAGTCCATTCTTCTTCGCACCTCTCCAAATGATTGCTGAGTCAGCCTTGGGCAGCATGAACGCAATTGACATCATTCCCAAATTATCATTGACATAGACTGGTGTCCATCCAGCATTGGAACTGTGTATACTCTCACCTGTGGCTCCAAGCATCTTGGGCAGTGATGGGCCGCAAATGTCCAGATCCATCGCCCCAACTTCCAAATCAGGGTCAGCAGCAAGGGCCCAAGAGAGCATCGACGTGAATGTGGACTTCCCGACTCCACCTTTCCCTGACAAGACAAGGATTTTGTGGTCAATGTTGGCTAGCCTCTTGTTAATTAAAGGGATGTCTGGGTCCGGGCCTTTGGGAAGAGCTTCACATATCTCTTGATTGGCACAACCGGTACAGGCATCGCCTTTACCAGCGTTCTCAGACTCTGGACCAGGACAGTGCTCCGGCTCCGGCTCTTTCAAGTTCATATTCTCAAAGGCAGGGTCCACAGGCATAGGGACGGTTTCAGGGGATATTGCTACCGTCATACCTTTCAACAGTCACTTGATGGTGGCGGTGGGTAAAGATGATAAGTTAACGATTAGAAATCCACACATAAAAAAGGAAAAAGACTTTATCTCGTGACTTTTCTAGAAAATCAAAAAAAAAATATATACATTTCTTTCTTTTTTCCCTTGGCTGACAAAGCTGTTGGTTAGGTAGCACCGATGTTTTCTGTGTTTTTTATTTTGGTTGGACTGGACTTGGACTGGACTTGGACTGGACTGGTCGCCCAGAGAGTAATCAAATAACAATTTGTGTATTATGTAAGTATATCATTTTCGTCTCGTCTCAATCTCCTTTTCTAGTTTCTCATCGAGCTCCCTCAATTCATCATCCAGGTCTAAATTCTCCTGGATGTTCCACAACTCTGCATAGAGGGATCCTTCCTTCTTCAACAACGATTGGTGATCACCTTCCTCTTTGACACGGCCCTTTTCCAGAACGATGATTTTGTCTGCGTCAGCAACAGTTCTCAGTCTATGGGCAATTGAAATGTTTGTGTTTTCAGTCTCTTTGAAAATAGATCTAATCGTCTTTAACAAGGACTGCTCCGTATGGGTGTCCAGTGCAGATGTTGCCTCGTCAAAGAAGGATATAGGTGCCTTCTTTAACAACAATCTGGCAATAGCCAGTCTCTGCTTCTCACCACCAGAAATCATCATACCACGCTCACCAACAATAGTGCTCAATCCCTCAGGGAGATCCTTGATCAATTTATCCAGCTTGGCCTCAGAGATAACTTGTAGCACTTCCTCATCAGAGGCATCTAAACGACCATACCTCACATTGTTAAGAATAGTCTCGTTGAACAATGGCGTGTCTTGAGGAACAACACCCAGTGATCTTCTCAGTGAGTCCAGATCCACTTCTCTAATGTCCTGTCCATCAATAAGGATACGACCAGATTGGATATCGTAGAATCTGAAAACCAGCCTCAAGATCGTTGACTTACCACTACCACTAGGCCCAACAATAGCAACCTTCTCACCACCAGGAATGATAAAAGAGGCATTCCTCAAGATCGGACGATCAGGGTGATACCCAAAAGTGACATTCTCAAATCTGATTTCTCCCTTCGTCAAATTCAAAGGTGGAGCATTTGGCTTCGACTGGATCAAGACCTGGTTCTTTTGGAGTGTAAACAGTGTCTCCATGTCAAGTAAGCTCTGCTTGAGTTCACGGTAAACTGAACCCAGGAAATTCAAAGGAACACTAAGTTGGAAAACCAGTTGGTTAATAAGTACCAGGTCACCAACAGTCAATGATCCGGCAGCGACACCATTCGCAGCCATGTACATCATTGCGGTCAACGCAGAAGTAAAGATCAAATTCTGGCCAATGTTGAGAAAGGCCAGCGAGGTGGCAATCTTAATGGAACTGTCCTGGTATTTTTGCAAGGCATTGTCATACTTCAAGGCCTGATACCCTTCATTGTTGAAGTACTTGACACTCTCAAAGTTAATCAAAGAATCCAATGCAACAGAGGCCGCTTCATTGTCGGCTTTGTTCGCCTGGCGTCTGAACCCGGTTCTCCAAGCAGTGGTTCTAATAGTGAAGGCAGAGTAGGCAATCATGGTCAACAAGGTCACTGCTGCAAACTGCGCACCATAGTTGTAGGTCAATATACCAGAGACAACACTGATTTCAAAAGTTATTGGGAGGATATGAAACACCATTGCAGTGAGCACATAAGATATACCTTTAGTACCACGATCAATAGCACGGGTGAGCCCACCAGTCTGCCGGCTTAAATGGAACCCAAGATCCAGGTTTAGCAAGTGTCTAAAGGTATTGTCAGCAACTTTTCTGATTGCACTTTGTGCAACAGTGGCAAAGATGGCGTTACGCAGTTCACCAAATAGCACTGCACCAAAACGTGCACCACCATATGCGAGGATAGTCCCACCAATGATGGCAGTCAATGTGCCAACGTCATTGGCCCAGTCAATGTTCATCCCATCAATAATGTTCTTGAAAAAGAAGGGCACCTGGACGTTTAGTAGTTTGGACAAGATCAGACAAGACAGTGCCACAAGAACTCTGATTTTGAACGAGAGTTTGTTTTTGGGCCAGAGGTAGGAGAGCAAATCCTTGATAATACGTAGCTGAGAGAGCTTCTCAGGTTTCTTGGAAGCAGTGGCACCCGTGGCGGCAGATACAGGACTCTTGGTGGAGTTCTTGAGGGTATTAGTAGTCGAAAGAAGCCTGTTGGAGAAAAATCTACCAGATATTAGCCCCGAGTTTGTAGTGAAGTTTAGCGGTGCCTTCTTCGATTCCAAGCCATTTGTTGAGAGCTGACGGCAGTATACGCGTGGAAGAAGTCGTTGTGGTGGTTTCAGGAGCCGTGATGCTGGAGCCCGCAATGCTAAGAGAAGCGGAGATTGTCTGAAGAGCATGATCATGTGTCTTCTCGTCTCTCTCTCTCGCTCTCTCTCTCTCGCTCTCTCGCTCTTTCTCCCTTTTTTTGGTTGGTCGTTCCCTCGTTCGTTTGTTTGTTGTTGAAGAGCAAAAGAAAAAAATAGATCCACAGTTTTCACTTCCAACAGGGTGTTTTTGAGATTGTGGCCGTACCATGTTCTGTCTTCTACTGTCCAGGCGAGTCCAGTTGAGACCAAGCCAAACCCTGTCCAAACTAGTCCTGTCCAAACTAGTCCTGTCCAAACTAGTCCTGTCCAAACTAGTCCTGTTCAGTCCTGCTGCAAATAAAATACAAAGGTCAGGAAGTCCAGGATATACTTAATTCGGTTCAGTTCATCCTTATTGTGTGTGGGCATTCGATTCGAGTGTATAGTCTTTGTCACAATTGCAGATAATTAGATATATACATCACAATCAAATGCATCACCACCTTAGTTCAATTCAGAAAAGTCCCTTGGTCTGGACCTGGTTTGCAGTACTACTCTGTTTACACTGAATATACTGGATACTAAAAAAGCACTCTCTTAAAAAGAAATCTGGATTACCGTCTGGATTACCGTCTGGTGTTAATGAAAATGAAAATGAAAATTGAAGCCCCCAGAATATGGAGAAATTACTAGATACTTGGATACACTGATTATAAATAAACCAGGTCTACCAGTGGTACCAGCCAAAGTTTCAATTGAGTTATTAGCTCCTAAGAAAAAACGTATGTATATAGATATCGAATCTAAGCAAACACAGATGAACCTTCCTTTTTTTGTAGTCTATAGGAGACAAGGGAAAAATAAAATATCAACAACAAAAACAAACAAAAAATTGAGAACAGATCGACTGAAACGATTTAACCAAAAAAAACAGACAGTGCTACTTTTGTTGGAACCACCACCACCATCATCACGACAGGCGCCAATGGCACAAAACGAGCCGGAGCACGCCAAGTATGAGCGCCTTCTACACAAAGTCACCACAGTGGCTCAGCTCCACAAGTTTGTGGCGGCTATTGAGCACTCAGAGACGCAATGCCTTCAGGAACTGGATTCCTTTGTCGACTCCCGCCGCCATGGACAGGAGGCAAAGCGACTAGAACTTGAACGTGCAGAGCTCTCAACAGTACTCACGGACTCGTCATCGCTCGTTGACCTTCTCACCAACTCTAGCTCACTGGCATCGCGTATCACGAGGAGGGTGCGGTTGCTCGATGCTGAAAGGGAACGCGTCAAGAACACAGTCCATTATGTCAGCCAAGTGAAGACACTGAGACGGAACATCATCGCTGCATACTCAGCTATTGAACAGAGAGACTGGCCTACTGCAGCAAAGGCTATTGGGGACATTAGAGAGCTGCCTCTTACAGGTGAGTTCATCACCAGTGTCGTACCGTCGACTGATATCCCGGATAACCCAGACGTTGTTGTTGCACAATGGATCGAGGGATTGACGGATGTGTTCCGTAAGGAGTTTGGCAAAGCTGCAGAGGTGAAGGATGTGGAAAATCTCACCAAGTTCTTCCAGTTGTTCCCATTGATCGGGAAGAGCTCAATCGGTCTGGACTGTTACTCAAAGTTCATTTGCAACATCATTGCTGGTCAAAGCAGACTTATAATTACCAATCAGTCTGAACAAGACCAAATAGGGTTTTATCCGGCTGCCTTGATGAAACTTCTTGAGATTGTATCCAAGATGCTAAACCAACACAGCCATATCATTGCAAAATACTATGGTATTCAGCACATGACAGGAATCATTGAGCGTGTTGAAAGAGAGACGGACTCACAGGCTGGTTTGATGCTTGACACTTTCCATGACAAGAGACAACTGACGAAAATCCTGGACGAGATTGAAGGCTATAAGTTCCCTTGTCTCTCTGCAACATTCACGCCTTTAGCGCAGTCTAGATCAGGAACACCACCTATTTCCGGTACCAGACGCAGTTTTGAACAAAGAAACAGCATGGATACTGCCGGTGTTATTTCTGTAATTGAGGTTGGGGATTTGTCCAAGGAGTTCTCTAACTTGTTGAACTACTGGGCGTTTTATTGCAGATTTATTACTGCCAAATGGAACGAATATTCACAATCAGACAAGATGGAAGAAAATTCAGCAGCAGCAGAACTTGAACTGCCAAAGCCTATTACAGAGAGTAAATTCAACGAGAAGATCACAACACGGTTCCTTCCAATGTTCGAGAAGATGCTCACATTTTATATTAGAAGATCTCTAGAGGAGGCCTTCCAAATTGAAAACATTCCAACCCTGGATTCTCTGTTGATATCCAAAAAATCTGTTCCACCAGAAACACTCCCAGTCTCCTCCATAGTCGAAGACTTTGCCCTCATCCTTTCTAACTCCCTCCAACAGGTCGTCATCACAGGCCAGGTTTCCTCTGTCAAGACAGTTATCAACAACATCAAGAAAATCATTGACAATGACTTCCTGAACACCATTCTCAGACGCCTCAAGGACTTCTATCCAAAGTCTGGCGTTGTCCTCACTGTCTCCACCAACTCTACATCCCAGTTTCAACAGCAGCAACAAAAACAGAACAACCTGGGAAGTATATTTCAGATGGGTGCGAATGCCTTGAACCAAATTGCGAGTGGTGATGAAACTAGACTTCACACATTTATCATTCTCCTGAACAGTTTACAACTCAGTGAAACATATTTCAAGCAAATGATCAGCCAAACCTCGGAGACTTTGGAGAAAAACTTCCCATTTGGAACAGATTCTACAAAGTTATCCACAATCTTCAACAATTTGAACGATTCATTCTCTAAAAAGGTCTCTGATAGCCTTGTTGAGAACATCAATATTCTGTTCAACCAGGTTCTTAAGAGCAAACTCCAGAATTTGCTCACAGATTGCTTCAAGGATGTCACTTACCTCCTATCCTCATATGATGAAGATGAGAACATTGTGACTCAAAAGTTCATTTTTCAGTGGAACCAACTGATGGTATCTTACTTCAAGGTGTTGGATCCAAAGATATACGGTGTTTTGATCAACACTATTGTCAGTGCTATGTCAAAACTGCTTGAGAGAAAGCTGTGGTCTCTAGAAGGCCAAGTGAATGAACTGGGATCCATCAAGTTGGACAGAGACTACGGAGGAATTATAGGGGAAATCACTGCATCGAGATACAACTTGAGAGATAAGTTTTTGAGAGTTACACAGATTGTGATGATTCTCGGATTTGATGATGAGGAAGACGAAATTGATTTGAACTGGGTTCTGTCTCCAAGTGAGAGACAGAGAGCCAGAATTTTGAGAATTGATAGAAAGTGATAAAATGATGATTAGAAAGCACTTTTCATTCTACGTGTTAAAGCATTCAGAAGACATTAAAAATTAGCAGTTCGTTAGTGTGTATACAGAGAGAGAGAGATAGAGAGTCAGTCATAAAGGAAATATTTCAATAAGCGATTTGTTGTTGTCCTGTCTTCTCCTTCTCTTCCTTTGCTCGCTGCTCTTGCTCTTTCAATTCCTTCTCTTTTTTCCTCTCAGCCTCAATTTGCAACTCCAGCACAGATTTCTTTGTCTCCTTCTTGGATCCAAACGGCCTGTCTGGTCTGATTCTCAGCTTATCTGGTAACATTTCAAACTGTGGGTGTGCCAAATCACAGTATGGTCCATCTGGACAAAACCCAGTCAGGTAGTTCTGACACACAATTTTCTTGATATGTCTGTTCTTGCACTTCGGGCCCTCGGGACAGAAACCTCTGGAATAGTTCAGGCACTCAGGAATCTTCGTCTGTGGGTCAATATGCAAATATTGGCACTCTGGCGTTTGTGTACAGAAGCCATTTTTACTGAAGAACAGACATTCAGGCATCTTTCTCAGGTTGTACTCGTGAAGAAACTCACAATGATCACCTTTCTTACAAAGTCCACGTAGCCAGTGCTTGCAGACAATCTTGTTGTGGAACATTGGGTTCACGTGCTTATTGTAACATTGGTCGCCATTGGGGCAGCCTCCATGGCCATTCCAGAATTGACAGATGGGTCTGTCTGGATCGAGGGCAAAGTGATGTTCCTGTCTCAGGAATGGTTCAAACTTAAACTGAATGTTAGTCGTGTCTGGGTGGATAACAGACATTTTGTTCTTCAAGTGTGGTGGATCGCTCGTGTGTAGTGAACCCGTAATATGTGAGAAGTTTGTTCAAGTTCAAGTTCAAGTTTGTTTTGCAATTGATAATTTAATCAAAAGAAGAATATTCGCGAAATTTACTATATTCGGAGAATCTCTAAAACTCAACACTTATTCCAACATACATGCCTCTCACACTATAAACTATACAAGCACCTCCAAAAAGTGTTAGATTAGCTTACCTGATCCAAAATTAGAGATATGGTATTTGCACTCTCTTATCATTTCTGTTTTTTTCCACTTGTGTATTTTTGGGTCTTCTTGGGAGTGTACCAGCGTGGTACCACATATGAGGACTCCTCGCCATGAACCCTGATTCATTGCGTTATCAATCACAAGAATATATCATTAATGGAAAAAGTTTAGTATTTGCATATATAGACTAACAAAGATGTACAGACGACTATTTGTGTATGTGTGTGTGTTGTTGATTTGGAACTGAAGTGAACGTTGATTGTAATTGAATGGGGCGTCGAAGACGATCTGGCTCTATATGTGTGAGAATAGTTGAGCACAGGGTGAAGTGAAGAAGTTGATTTCTTTGGGGAAAACTCGGACCAGCTACTTGACTGTAGATGGTCCGTGTTAAGTGCTAGATCCGTCTCATGATGGGAACCAAGAGCATGTTGCTAACAAGACCAATCACAAGGGACCCTTTGGTTTTGCAACAAAGGGAAACCTAATTCAATTTCGTCCTTGGTGGAAATGACGCCAGTAGTTTCACCAAGGCTTCTCTGATCAAGACATTATATACTCATCTTAGGACCATCATCACTCACTGAAACTGATGATGGACACCACCTAGGTATGGGGATTTCGACCGAATGCGGTGGTATATATGCCCCTTGATCACCCTCATATCAGAGCCATTTATTCTTGTCCTTGGGAGTTTAGAACCGGATACTGTCGAGATCGAACATAGTCAAAGTTGATTCAAGCGTCGTCGGATAGTTCAAAAGAATGAACATTCAACTTCCTCAGCCACAGCATATCCTGCAAGCTGATGCAGGTGTGTACAGAGAAGCTGGAAGATAATCCGAAGCGTACCAAATGTGAGAAGTTTTGAATGCGGTCTCTTTAATCTGCCTCGCTCGAAGATAAAATACTACATCTTGATGACAACTGTACTATAAACCAAATATGAATTAGATTTTCAAAGTTTACCACGATTATTGTGGCTTCTTTCAAGAGTTCTACATATATGTATAAACGTAGACATATAGATGCAAGACCGAGATGACATCCCACTAACTTTCCTCTTATAACTACACTAGTATCATCATTTTGCATTTCACCAACCACGTTTACAATAAAGTCCAGCAACGTAAACCCTCCTCATACTTCGTAAAACATCACACTGCCTGCAATATATGTGTTGTTGACACAGAAAAAAACGAAGAGATCCACAGTACTGGTTAACCATCTCTAAAAATGCCACGCACTTCTATTGTATAGGTTCGTGTGAATATGGTTTGAAATATAGCCTTCTTCCTTCGCATTTGCCTTGGGGTTGTTTCTATTTTTTGGTTTTATACCAACCCCTATAACACTCCTCCGAGCCAACCAACTTTCTTCACAAGACCAGATGAATCACAGCTGATAACAATTCAATTGAATTATAGAAGGGACTGAGTACTTGTTAAAGCAACAACAAATCCAAAAGAGGGTGGAGAGTGTAAAGCTACGGCTTTGATCTTGTGAGTGTCGGTTGAAAATTTTGCTGGTTTTTGGTTGGTCGACGCTGTGGCTGTACAGCTGATTAATGACACAGGATGAGATACGCACAGTGCACACACGCCCCGCTCACTACCTGATTGGACACAAACTGATTATAGTACTTTATTTGGTTTTCAGTTACATTCTTATCACGTTTTCAGGTGTTGTCATTTGGATTAGTAATATTCTCGATTAATAATTAGGCTTGTGAAACACATAGCAAGATAAACAATTAGTAATTCATATTTAGTTTAAAAACTGCTAAAGAGAAGCACACCAGAGTACCCATTAGTTTTGACTCAATCATCTCAATTCAATTCAATTCTACAAACTATAAAAAATAATGTCTGGCAAAACTTACTTCATCACCGGTGGTAACCGTGGTATTGGCTTTCAATTAGTCAAGCAATTCTCCTCTGCTGACCCTTCCAATATTGTCGTTGCCAGTGCCAGAAACCCAGACAAGGCTGCTGAATTGAACCAATTGGCCTCATCCAACCCAAATGTCCGTGTTGTTGAGTTGGAAGTCTCTTCTCAGGACTCAATTGCCAAACTATCAGAGCAATTGGAGAAGGCTGCCCCAGAAGGTATTGATATCTTTATCTCAAATGCTGGTATTTCGAAACCTGAGGGAATGATTCCGGTCCTTGAGAACACCAACTGGAACTTTTGGGTTGAGAATTACACTACCAATGCTCTAGGTGCGGTCTTTGTCACTCAAGCTGTCTACCCTCATCTATTGAAGAAGAAGACTAGAGAGATTGTGTTTATCTCTACTGCTCTAGCTTCTCTCAACAATTTCTTCCCATTTTCAAGTTCTGCCTATGGCCAATCCAAGGCTGCATTGAACCACAGTATTGTCAGCTTGTCATCTGAGCTCAAGGGTGAAGACTTCACTGTTATTGCTTTGCATCCAGGTACTGTGAAGACTGATATGGGTGTTACTGCTGCCAAGTATCTGTGTGAGAAGAACCCAGAACTGTCTAAGACCCTTGAATCAATTTCTATCACCCCAGAATCTTGTGGTGAAAGCATTTTTGGTATTGTCAATGGTTTAAAGAAAGAGGACAATGGAAAGTTCATCAACTATGATGGCACTGAAAGTCTTTATTGATTAAAGTACCCTGTGTGAGTATATACTTTTTGTAATACTACAGCTAGGATCCCTTTGAACTATATTGTAATGACTGTACCCAATGGTCTTTGTCTATCAATAATTTTGGATATCGAGTGGCAAGTATAATAGGACATGGCTTATTATGTTGTTCAAAGATTGTAGGCATTGGGAAGTACATGATCACTAACCTCACCTCTCATAAATGGGGTTAAACTTACAATGTAAACAAATAATTGTGGTGTTTCGTTTTAGCTTACATTTAAGCAACTAAACATTGAAAGCTGCAATCAAAAAGGTCATACCAAAACTGATCTTAAAACTTGGGTCTTCAAGCAATAGTTGTCTTAGATCAACTCTGTCTCTGCCAACTTGAACAATTGATGTCCAAGGAATATGAATGATTCCTCTACTTTGCAAAAACTGGATGGTTAAAACTGCAGAGAGGCAAATAAAGGCAAGCATGTACGACAACTTACCAATTACCACACCAAAAACCAATCCAACCAATGAACCATATGAAAGCTGCTTGTAGTGCAACTTACCGTCAAACCTGGATGTAATTGGTCTCTTACTTGGGTCAATTAAACCAATGTTGTTACCATTGGTGTTGAATCTAGGCGTGTTGAGGGCAGCCACATCATTGAAGATCTTAGAATTAGTATGGAAGATCAATGCAGACGTGGCACCAATAGCTAAACCTAACTTTGAGGCTGAAGTTCTGAACGAAGAAGCCTGTGATCTAATGGAGGAGGCATTGCTAAACTTTCTAAAAAACACTCCCTGGTTGAGGATAGCGCGTGGTCTAAAGATTGGTGACAATAATCTTAATGAGGTTGGAAGAAGAAACATTGTAAAACAAACCTTTCTTTGAAGGGGTGTGTGTATTGTGTTCAAGGGATTTGTTTGTTTGTTGTTAGATCTAAAGTTTGCTTTTCTGTGTTTATGTGTCACATTCTCGGGTGTGTCCTCTACCAAACGTGATTGATCACGTGAAGAAAGATGCCGTGGTCGCATAGTGCTGAATTTTACGCGCATAAAGGGTAAAGTAATTTTGAGTTGGTAGGACCACTTAAATTAATGGTAGGGGACACATAACTTGGGGAGGAGAAAAAAGCCTTCTACAGACGCAAGAAAATGGCTGGAAGTCATCTTTTGGAAGAAAGCGTTCCGGAAAAGAAGGAGAATATAGCAATACTCAGCATCAAGACTCCAGCAACATGTTTGGAGTGTCTGCTACATAGATTGGAAGCTTCAAAGAGGGGTGTTTTTTTTGTTACTAGTTTTCGCGCACTTTTTTTTCTTTTTTTGCTGTTGAAGGTAAACAAGTTTTTAGTCCGGATTGGGAGTCTCAGTTTTGACGAGTCTGAAGACTAAAAAGACTAAAGACTGAAATTTTAAACTTTTTGAGTTCCTTTTTTTTTTTGTGATTTTTAAGTGAAGCCGTTTTCGCATTTTCTTTCATTTTTACTTTAAGGAAAACATTGGACGTCGTCACAAACTGACAGAGCCATACCACAGACACTCTCTTTCTTCTTTTAAACGAGATTCAGACTCACAGCACAGTATAGCGAACAAAGTTTGCGTTTCCCCTCCACCTGTCACCACACTCGTCTTGTTTCCCTGTTTTTTTTTGTTTTCTTTTTTTTGTTTTTGTTTTTTGAGCTTTGACACAATCCCGATCCCACTAGCCACACACAGATAGACGACGCCACTTTACATGATTGTTGATCAGTTCCAGAACAAACACGCGTTGGCAAACACAGTGAATCAACTACAGCCACAGAAGATCTCCTCCAATGTCTGGATCGGTCCTTTGAACTCGGTGGCACAGTATGATTTCCTTTCACAGAATAACATTAAGTACATTTTGGGGATTATGCCATCCCAAAAGTGCAGTTACTACTTGAAAGACTTCCCAAATGACAAATTTTGTTGCGTTTCTATAGATCCAAATTTCTGTATCCAAAAGTTGAATGCTGATGAAGGTGATCTCTTGATGAGATTCAACAGCAAGTTTTCAAGCGTTTTATCCATCTTGACGGATAACCAAGTGTCCAACGCGGTGATTTCTAACATCAATTTTCAGAGAGTCATGGATGATTACCTTCTCCTGATACACTGTATCCAGAAAAGGGATCCATCAGCAGGTATTTTGTTGTTCTCTTTGAACGGTAACGACAATCTTGTTTCCACTTTTGCATTGACATACATCCAGGACTCGATGAATTGCGATGTCTCTTCAAGTTTTAGTTACTTGAGATCCATCAGACCAAGTGTCAAGGACTTTGATGAGCACGGCTTTTATGCCAATGAATTGATCAAGTTTCACATCAGCCTCAAGGCTAGAACACAGTTTAGCCATGCTCATCCTGGCATGAAGACAAAAAGAACCGTTGCAGATATAACTGACCATCAAGATGCCGAACTGGCAAGTCCAAGAAACTTGAAGAGAGTGATGTGATAATACATGATGCTAGAGTAGATGTGCCTATTACAGTTAAACAAAAATAAATAAATACATGTTTGGTTTTTGGTTTCTATTCGTATATAATAGTTCTAACTACCGTATTGTACGCTTACACCCCATCCCTTGAGTCCACTTTTGATGTCCACACCGCCACCGAGAATGTAACGCATCCCTAAACTGAGAAGGAGACCGTTCCATTTCCCTTCCCATTTCAACTTGAGCTCATGCTCACCCAAGTTGGCAGCAACTTTAACAATTGAACTGAAGGGTGTTTTATTCACCATGGTCTCAAATGCCTGTGGGACACTCATAATATCAGTAGTGTGGTGTTCCTCTGTGGAGATTGTTCTCAGTGACGAGCGATGTTGGCGCATTGTATAGTTTAGAGGGAGTGGGATCTCTGTTAGCTCTTCACCTGGATTTATATTTGTGGTGGCGGCTGAAGTATATTTGAACAACTCACAACCGATGGACAGGTTGGACTCGTAAGAGTATACGTTGAAGTCGTATCGTGAGCCAAAGCTTGAATTGATTCCTGTACGGACAGAGTAACTTGACGAAACTTCACCCAGAATTGGATTCACAGCCATGGTTATCACTACAGGAGATCCAGTGTAGCTCGACTGGGTTGCATAGCGTCCAGCAACACTGAGTCCTGGTGACATGTTCAGGCACCCATACCAGAGCTCAGCGCCAACGGCAAGAGACGAGTTATCGTATTGGGTCGTGTTGAGATTCGGAGAATGTAGCGAGTAGAGAGTGCGGAGCCCCAAGAGTGCTTCGTTGGTGGAGAAGATGTACTCTGTGTGAAGGGTGCGCGTGCTGCATTGGAGATACGCAGTCAGTGTTCCACCGTTACGCAAACGATCAGAGGAAATGCACTTCACGAGGAGCTGTGTTTGAGGTGTGAGTCTGCGGATGAACATTGCCTCGAGAGCGGACTGTGGAAAGTGAAGACGGCCGTAGAGCAGAGAATGTGGTTGGAATGGTGTTGGCGGTGGTGGGGTACCAGACGACATCACCATGTCATTTGTAGGTGTAGCGTGCTGTAACAGAATGTCATGGGACCCCTGGACCTCCTTCAATGGCGTTGTTGTAGACAGATAGGCCAACGAGCCATTGATAGCACCAGAATTGTTGAGAGTGAGCTGAGTTGCAGTGTGTTGAGACGCCCTGGAGGCAATCTGGATCTTCACATCAGCCGGCAGTGGGAAATCCAGCAGCCGTTCTGAAGTTTCAAGGATGTGCGCATAAGATCGATTCTCAGGCCAGCTGGTTGCTTTGGTGAATCCTGCCACTGCGATGTCCATGAAGTCGTACATCGGCTGGCTGTGCTGAGCAGTGCTGGCGGCTAATTGTTTTGGTCTCTTTTCAAATCAACACAAAAACAAAAAAAAAATATGTATATAAAAGAAATCTAGTCGACAATATTTTCCAAGATAATCACGATACGAACATAAGATGGGCTCAGTGGATCCGCCAGCGACACCACCGCCGCGGTTTGCCTCCCCAAAGCCACTGAAATCACCTCTGTCGTCACCAGAGTCTCCACAGAATCATCATAGTCTATTGTCTTCACCATCGCCACTTCTCTTGTCCGCCAGCGGCGGAGCAGGCTCGGACCTCACGCCGGTGACTTCACGCGAAGAGGATACCCTGGCACTAAGTGATTACTCTGATACAGGATCGATGGATCGTCCTTCACAACAGCATCAACAACAGCAGCAACAACAACAGCATCGCCGTCGTTCTGGGCGTCCGTTCAGCCGTCGCCGTGGATCAGACGCCAGTGGTGACTCCAAACGATCATCACTACGGTCTTCCTCAGCACAGAGAGAGAAGATCCCATTGACTACAAAGATCTTTCGCAACCTACTCATTCTAGAGGAATCACTGCGCCAACAGTCTAAAGACCAACGGATGTTGAGAAGGAGATTCACTACTTTTCTGGCTGTGCTTGTTGGTGCGGAAGTTGGTGCTCTCTACTCTCTTTATTTCTCCCCAAGCCCAAGCCAAGGTTTAGCCAGGCTAGTGTTACAGTTTGGTGCAGTTATTGGTGCATTGACAATGCTGCTCTTCCATCTATCTGGCGAGTACCGTCGTACAGTGGTGATACCGAGAAGATTCTTCACCTCTACGAACAAGGGTCTGCGACAGTTGAACTTGAGGCTCGTGAAGGTCAAGGCACCTCTGAGCGATACATTTGTCGATTATTGGAGAAGCATTATCAGATTCATCATTTCGTGGATGCTCTTTATGCTTCAACCATTGGTTCAGTGGAATCTGGCATCATGGACTATGGGGAAATTGAAGCTACTCGAGAACAGTGCACAGGCGAGAATTGGTGCCACTGATGTCAAACTGGTTTTGAATCCACGGTCATTCAACTCGGAGATTAGAGAGGCTTGGGAAGTCTATAGAGATGAATTTTGGGCAAGGGAAGGTGCAAAGAGACGACACCGCACCACCACCACTGCCAGTACTACTACTACTGCCAATACCACCTCAAACACCACCACAAACATCTCCTCCTCCTCCACTGCGACTGGTAACCAGATTCAAACAGCAGACGCAAATTCTTCTGTCCATGTGATGAACAAGAATACACTAATGGAGAATCACAGAAAACAGAGACGCGAAAGAAGAAGAAGTAAAGCTGAGGATCAGAGACCTGACTCAAAGGGTATTCTTCTGTAGGTAGCTCTACAGTAATAGTAATAGTAATAAGAATGATGAAAGATCTACTTCTTTGTTTGTATATACATTCAAACGTTTGTTGTCATTTATTTAATATCAAATACTGCCTTCAAGGAACGCAGTAACAGCCAGTCATCTCTAGAAACCTGGTCTCTGAATGCCTGGTCCTTCAAAGTGTCGATACTCTTTCTAGAAATCAAAGAGTACAAAGCGTCCTTCTCATCAACATGACGGCCCCACACTGGCTGAGCACTGGATGGGTTATCCAAACGAACAGCAACACCAGCATTTGTCTGGCCCTTCTTCACTTGATCCACAGACTTGTGGTTCACTTCCAAAGAGGTAACCTTACCAAGCACCATTGTTGCTCTCTGCTTGGTCTCAGGGTCAACCTTGACCGCACAGATCGGGGTGCCAATCTTCAAGGTACCTTCAATCACATCAACACCGATAATCATAGGGTTACGCTTGTTGATAATCTGCAAGGTCTTGAGAACACATGGGAAAGTTGCATACTCCAAAAAGTCCTTACGGCGTTGCTCAAGCAGTTTGGTCTGGTACACAGTGAAGGAGTCAAACAAGTGGTAAATGATATCTGCCTGGAAGATCTGGACACCTTGCTCGGCAGCGTACTGCTCAGCTTCCTTATCCACCTTGACATCAAAACACAACATCACAGCAAGCTCCTTGGCCTTGTCGAGCATGGTCGTAGCCTTCATCACATCACGCTTGTACACTGGACCCAAACCAATAGACATAACTGGAATCTTCATATCCTTCAAGAAATCGAGCAGGGCCTCCAAGGAACCCAGAGTAGACGCCTGTACAACAACACCCTTACCGGATGCATCGACTGAGTCCAACAAACCAGTCAAATCGTCCATAACCTCCTCCATCAACTCCTCCTCGTCGTCATCTTCGCCAACGACAAGTAGTCTGGAACCGGAAACAGCCTTCTCCAAGTCATTAGCTGCAATCTTGACACCAAGGGCAGCCTTCACCTCCTTGTGGTGGACATACTCAGATTTCAAACGCAGCTCTCTCAACGGCTGTGGAGTCAACAATGCACGGATGTTCGTCGCAATTGGACCATTCATACCACACAGCACGATACGATCACCTTCACGGAGGTAACCGTTGGACAAAATGACATCAATGGTGGTACCAAGACCTTCAATCACCTTGACTTCCAGGATGGTGGCCTCAACTTCGGACAAGTACATCAACTGCTTGGACATTCTCTTCTGTGTCAACTCTAGCAGTAACCAAAGCAGATCAGGAACACCCTCACCGGTAACAGCAGAAGTTGGAACGATGGAAACGTACTTGGCCATGTTTCTATTCTGGAAGTACAGCTCAGAGTTCAAACCCTGTTCAGCAAGGGCAACCTTAATTTTGGTGTATCTGTCCTCAAATTCTTGCTGGACAGCTCTGGATTGTTTGGCAAAGGAGTCTCTGAATGAGTTGTTTGGAATGGTTTGCCAGTCATACAAACGATCAATCTTGTTCAAAGCGACAATGAACGGAGCCTTTCTCTCTCTCAACAGTCTGATGGATTCAAGGGTCTGCGGTTCTAGACCGTGCATGATATCGATAACCAAAATGGCAATGTTACAAAGAGATGAACCACGAGAACGCAGATTTGAGAAGGACTCGTGACCCGGTGTGTCGATAACCAGCAAACCAGGAACATCGAACGTCTGCTTCTCGAACTCAGCCATGACGGCTGTCTTTTGCTTGATGGCTTCGATAGGGAAGTAAGTGGCACCAATCTGTTGCGTGATACCACCAGCTTCACCACCTTGAACGTTAGTCTGACGAATCTTATCCAGCAGTTTGGTCTTACCAGTATCAACGTGACCCAAAATACAGCAGATTGGAGAACGCAAGTCGTTGGCCTTGATATCAGACTTGTTGTCCTTTTTACCCCTTTTAGAGGTTTGGGTGGCAGCAGCAGCAGCAGCTTCGGCAGCTCTTTGGGCTTCAGCAGCCTGGATAGCAGCCTCAGCAGCAGCAGCCTTCTCAGTATCAGAAGAAGAAGAGGAAATTTCAGCTTCAACATCCTCCTTGTCTTCTTCCTCTTCACCGGTAGTAGCAGCAGCAACAGGCTCATCGTCATCCAAAGCCATATTCTCCCAGTCATCAATGAATGCCTCCTCCTCTTCTTCCTCGGCCTTTTTAGCAGCGGCAATGGCCTCATCTTCAGCGTCCTTCTTTGTATTCTTCTTCTTCTTACCATAGACAACCTTCTTCTTTGGAGCACCAGCCTCAGCCTCAGACTCAGGTCCGGCATTATTTTGTTGTAGAGCATTAATAGTAATGTTACCAGCAGCCAAAAGTGCGGCACGACGACGCTCAAGAGCCTTCTTTTCCTCCTTCTGCTTCTTGGTGAGGAGTTTACCCTCAGCCTTCAGCTGCTCCTTCTTGAGTCTCTCCTTCTCTCTCTTTACAGCTCTCACGGCTTCCTCCTCCTCCTCCTTGGCCTTCAATCTGTCAGCCTCCTCCTTTTCAAGACGTTCTTCCTCCGCTAGCAAACGTGCTTCTTCCTCCTCAGCCTGTTTATTGAGCTCCAATTGACGTCTTAGGGCAGCTAGACCTGCTGGAACTTTCTTCGCCGGCTTTGGAGCAGCTGGAGCCTTTGCCTTCTTCTCCTCGCCAGCATTCTCCTCCCCTACAGAAGCAGGTGCCGAATCCTGAGTGCCAGCAGCCTTCTGGGCCTGCTGGTTGGCCTTCTTCTTTGCAGCGAGCTCCTTCTTTCTCTGCTTCTCCTTCTCCTTCTTTTCCTTCTCCTTCTCCTTCTTGGACTTGATCACTGCACCACCACCACTACCAGCATCCGCTCCTTTGTCTTGCGATGCCTTGTTCTGCTTCTTGTCCTTATTCTTCTTCAAAGCAGACATAAAGTCACCACCAAAATCGTCTTCAGTAGCCTCAGTAGGACCCGATGGACCAGTTGGCTTCTCCTCCTCGTCTTCAGCAACTGGTGGATTCACTTCCTCAGCAGCTGGAGTCTCGTACTCCAACTCATCGTCCCAGTCACCAGCTTTCTTTCCCTTTTTACCCTTCGCCATTATAACGGTTCTGTCTCGTTTGGATTAAACAGCATTCAAAGTTTCGTTTCGCCTTCGAGCAGCAAAAATTTTTCAGCAGGTATTGGTTATAAAAGTGTGGCCGTACCAGTTTCCAAAAAAGACCGAAAGAAGACCGGAAAATAAAAAAAAAAAACATATTTCAACTTAAGAGAAAAGGAAATAGAAACAGATACAATAAGAAAGAGAGAGAGAGAGAGAGAGAGATAGCCCAATATGTCGACTACTGTGGAGAAAATCAAGAACATCGAGGTATGTATTGATTGTCTATTCTAGTAACTTTGAGAGAGTTTGTGTGGAGATCTGTAACTAACCAATGATTTAAACAGGAGGAGATGGCCCGTACCCAGCGTAACAAAGCCACCGAGTTCCACCTGGGTCAACTGAAGGCCAAACTGGCCAAGCTGAAAAGAGAGTTGATCGCTCCGTCATCGGGTGGTGGTGGTGGTGGCCAGGGTTTTGAAGTTGCCAAAACTGGTCAGGCGACGGTGGGGTTTGTTGGTTTCCCATCGGTGGGTAAATCGACTCTCTTGTCTAAAGTGACTGGTACACACTCCGAGGCCGCTGCTTATGAATTCACAACGTTGACTACTGTGCCAGGTGTGATTAAATACAAAGGTGCAAAGATTCAGATGTTGGATTTGCCTGGTATCATTGAAGGCGCTAAAGATGGTAGAGGTAGAGGTAAGCAGGTTATTGCCGTTGCTAGAACCTGTGATTTGATCTTTATTGTTCTTGATGTGAACAAGCCATTGCACCATAAGCAGATCATTGAAAAGGAACTTGAAGGGTTTGGTATCAGATTAAACAAGGCGCCACCAAACATTATCATTAAGAGAAAGGACAAGGGTGGTTTGAATGTCACCAACACTGTCCCATTGACCAAGTTGGACAAGGACGAGATCAGAGCCGTCATGTCTGAATACAGAATCAACTCTGCTGATATCTCATTCAGAATGGATGCCACCGTGGATGATTTGATCGATGCTCTTGAGATCCAACAGAGAAAGTACATTCCAGCAGTGTATGTCTTGAACAAGATTGACTCCTTCTCTATTGAGGAGCTGGATCTGTTGAATAGAGTGCCAAATGCAGTTCCAATCAGTAGTGGACAGGAATGGAACCTAGATGAGCTTCTCGAGGTCATGTGGGACAGATTGTGTCTGGTGCGTGTCTACACAAAGCCAAAGGGCCAGATGCCTGACTTTTCAGACCCTGTTGTGTTGAGATCAGGTCGTTCCACCGTCGAGGACTTTTGTAACTCTATCCACAAGAGTTTGGTGGAGGATTTCAAGAATGCAGTAGTGTATGGTACCAGTGTTAAACATCAGCCCCAGCATGTTGGTTTGAGTCATGTTTTGGAGGATGAGGATGTCGTCACCATCTTGAAGAAATAATGGAACTTACTTCAAGCTATTTTTGGCAGTCTTCACCCCCAATATTGTGTATGTGTATGTGTATGTGTTGTGTGCTCACTCTGTCCACGAATATTAATAACGCCATTCTTTATATTTAAACCTTTTGCCTTTTGACCATTCCCTCTGTCGAATCAAGATCTGCCTGTGGTCTGCCTCGTTTCTTGTATTTCCCCTTTGGTGGATTCTCAACAAGGTAAAGTTCTTGTCTCAGATTCTCAGCCAACTCTTCATCCTTGTAAGCATCAACAGTATACCACACAAAGTATTTAGGTACCTTGACTCCATCCGCAATAATTTTTTCCATTTTGACCTTGACATCTTCATACTTGTTGAAACTGTTTAACAGAATAGGATCATACCTCTCAGCTATCCCACTCAATTTAACGGTGACACAGGTATAGTAAGGAATAGGTTCTTGTGGCTCATCCTTTTGTGGAGCATATACAGGAGGTTTCTTTTCGGTAGCTTCATCTGTTCTTGTACGGGTTGATCTTCGTGTGTTTTCAATCCCTTCACCGCCATCTTTCTTTGCAGTAACAGCATCCTGTTCAGCCTTCTCCTTGGCAGCGACCTTCTCCAACTTCACTCTCTTTCTTTCAGAAAACTTCTCAATCTCCTCCCTGTTATGCACAACCATAAATGACAGAAGGAACTCACCATCGCCAATTTTCTCAACAATACAATCCTTTGGCAGATTGTACCGCACATTAGGAAGTTCCTGAAACTCAAACACCAAATCAGCACCATTGACATACAGTTCCTGGAACGTAGTGAGTAGCTTATCCTTACTTACCTTCACTTTCTTCTCCTTTGGAGGCCGAGGTTCCGCTGGTTCCCTCTTCATTGAAGTGGTGGTGGTCGTGCTGGTGGTCGTGCTGGTGGTCGTTGTTGACCTCGTCGTGGTCGCAGGGGTGGTGGGAGGAGGAGGAGTAAGAGTAGTAGGGGTAGTAGGTTTGAACCCAGCTGCTGGACCCATGGCCTTGGCACGCTGTATATATCCTTGGAATTCACGAATCTGTTCAGGTTTAGCAGCACCCGTAGCAACCACCTTCATTAGTGCATTTAGGGACGGATCCACCCGTGCGATGGCATTCAGGTTAGCTATCATCATTTGAGATTCTGGCGTCTGCATTGGGTCAACACGGCGTTTGGGTGGTGGCTTGGTGTTTGTAGATGGTGATGATGCCCGTTGGATTTGTAAAGGAGGAAGTGGCTTCTTTGGCGTTGGTTCTGTCTGTTGTGGTGTAGACTGGGGAGTGGATTGTGGATTTAGTGGGGTTTCTGGTTCCGGTTGTGGGACTTTCTCATCAGTTGTTTGTGATGTTGTTGTTGGTGGTGCTGGAGGACACTGTGTGTCTACTTGAGTCTGTGGTGCAGGATTTGAATTCGTTTGGGTTCCCAGTTGTGTGGTTTCTTCAGCTTGTGTTACTGTCTCCGGCTGTAACACAGTATCTGGCTGTTCAGGTGATCCTGGGCAAGTCTCGCCCTTCTCTTCATCGTTCTTTTCGTCCATATCATCATTATTATCCTCATCCTTATTCTCCTCCATCTTCTTATTCTCCTCCTTCTCTTTCCCCTCTTCATTCTCCTTCTCCTCTTTCTTATCCTGGTTTTCTTTGCCTTTCTGGTTGTTATCAGTGGCAGGTTTTATCTGTTCAGTCGTCTCAATGGTATCAGCTCCCTGTGTTGATAGTGCAGGAGTATCAACTGATGAAGGTGTTGTTGTCTGTGTCTGTGTCTGTGTTGGTATTGGCACCGATATCTTCTCTTGCAACTTCAGCTCTCTTGCCTTCATCTTCTCCTCTCTCATTTTTTTGTTCGCCAGTCTTTTCTCCTTCTTCATGTTCTTCTCCTGTTCCCTGCGTTTCTCAATCGCCTCGTCTTTCAAGATAAAAAATCTCATATCGAAATGGTGAGGTCCAACATCCATCACACAGTCGCACAGCTTGTTCATCTTATCCCTTGCGCTCGCCTCGTTCTCAGCCTTGGTCCGTGTCTTGGTCCAGTACAGACTAAAGAGGTTTCCTTGGACATAAGATTTCCGCGACTTCATCAGTGATGAGTACAGCACTGCACTGTCCTTTAATGACAGAGCATTGGTGAGGAGGTTATACTCGGGCTCCTCTTCTGACACAGGCAGACCTTCAAAGACAGTGAACGGACGTGGCGGATGCAGCTGTTCAGGAATATCTTCTTCAATATCAGAAGTTACATTTTCACGGTCCTTCCGGCGACTGCGGCGTGATTTTGGAGGCATTGAAAATGCTCTTTTGTTTTTGTATTGGTTTTTGTTATTTGAATGTTGTTGTACACAAGAAGAAAATTGGTGATGTTTTCATTTTTCTTTTGGAAGTCACATGACCAAGGTATTTCAAAACAAAGCAAAAACAAAAACAAGGACGCGACGGCGGCTAATGTTTTATAGTGAGTACGCCTCACTGAGTTTGAATGCTCTCAGTCTGTTGTTAACAAACAACGACAGTACTTCATATCGTCTTTGAAGAAGTTTGTTTGTCAAAGATTTGCACAAACAAACATCAACTAAAATAGGACTCATCTCACAATAAAACCACCATACTAATCCAACAGAAGCACACAGCGGTTATGCCCTCTGTCATCAAGAGAACACTTGATCTGGGTCAGATTGGCCGTGATATTGTGTCCGGCAGCAATGGGAGCTGGAGAGCAGAAAAAAGGAGACGATCAGAGGTGCATACCGATTACTCTTCTTTCGCTCCTGGTGCTATCATCAAGATCAAAGTCAAGAACTTCGTCACATACTCATCCACTGAGTTTACACTGTCCCCGTCTTTGAACATGATTATTGGACCTAATGGTACTGGTAAATCAACATTTGTTTGTGCTCTATGTCTAGGTCTCGCAGGCAATCCAACGTTACTTGGTCGTCAAAAAACACTTAGTGGTTTCATCAAAAATGGAGAAGAATCCGCGGAGATTGAAGTCACTTTGAAAGGGCACGGTGACAACAGCAATGATACTATTGTTGTCACCAGAGAAATTTATCATACTGGTAAGTCTGACTGGAGCCTTGACCACAAAGATTCTAGCGAGCAGCGTATCAAGGCCAAGTTGAAAGAGTTCAACATTCAACTGGACAACTTGTGCCAGTTCCTACCACAGGAGAAAGTCGCTGATTTTGCTAAGTTGTCACCAAGGGAGTTGCTACTCGAGACTCAGCGAGCCATTGACCTGGACTTGTTGAAACAACACGAGGACTTGATCGTTAAAGATGGTCAGAAGGAGGAGATTCAGAAGCTGTATAATGCCAAGATGGCCAACCAGGAAAGCTTGGAGAAGAAGAGGGAGCAGTATGAGGAGGAGGCCAAAAAATATGAAGAGTTTCGCAAGAAGGAGAAGGAAAAGAACCTCCATGTGTCATTGTTGCCTTATGCCCAGATTCAGGACATGAAGGAGAGTTTGAACGACCTGAAGAAGAAAAGAAACGATCTCAAGGCTGAACTCGAAGATTACAAAAAAAGAATTGAGCCGTTCATTATGGCTAATAACTCCTTTGATGAAGAGATCCAGGACTTTGCCAACTTGATTCATGATGATAGCAAGAGGTACAAGGAGCTTGAAGAGAAAACCAAGCAACTGACTGATGATATCAGGAAACTTGAAGCCCAGAACCAATCGTGTCAAAGTCGTATCATTGAATTCCGACACCGTAAACAGGAAAAGTTGGAATCCCTCCAAAAGTACAGAAAATACTTGAAGGACAACCAGGAACAACGGGAAAACCTTCAAGTCTATGACAAAGAAGAGGTGCTCACTGTCAGTGCTGAGGCTAAACAGTTGGATGAAAAGAGAATTGCTCTTGATGAGAAAATCAATAATAAGAAAGGTAAGTACGAATCCTCCAAATTCAGAATCGACAATATTACCAACAAGATCACCCATTTGCAGAAACAGGGAAAGACTGATGACAGACTGCATATTCTCAGCAACCCTAAACACAAGACCAAAAATACAGAGGGTGCGAGGAAAGCTGTTGAAATCCTTCGTACTAAGTTTAAAGACATGAGAGGAGCCACTGTGTTTGAGCCACCGTGTTTGACTGTCACTGCCACCACCAATGAGTTTGCCCATTACATTGAGACGCTGTTAGATCAATACACCACATTGGCATTCACATGTGTTGATAAGCAATCATATGATTCCTTTTCGAATGAACTTTACAGAGTGCACCATATAAATGTCCCATTTAGACGGCTTAGTGGGAAAACACTTTCTTCAAGGTTCACTTCTGAGCAAATCAGGGACTTTGGCTTTGAAGGTTACCTGAAAGACTTCCTCGTTGGACCTGCCCCTGTAATTCAAATGCTTTCTGAAGAGAATTTCATACACGATATACCTGTCTCAAGAAAACCGCTCTCCCAACAACAATTGGATAGGTTGACAAAGCACTTTGGTGAAGATGGCTACCCAATATTCAGAAAGTTCTTTGTTGGTGATACCCTCTATACCATGAACAGATCGAAGTATGGTTCAAGACAAGTGATTATCAAGACGAACGCCATCAGAACTAATGGTGCTTACTTCTCCACAGGTGGTGGTGGTGTCTCAGACGATAGAAAACGCCAGCTAGCATCCCAAATCGAGGATGCCTTAAATCAGAGACAAGATCTTGAAGACAAGCTGGCCCCAACGAATGAGAAACTCTGTGAGTTGAAGGCAGAGGCTGTAGAGTTGCAGAAACAATCAGACCAGCTTGCTAAATTCTTGAGGAGTGCAGGGGCTGCAAAGAAGGAACACGACAAGTTGATCGCGAAGGAGAAAACATTGAAGGACAAGATTAACACACTTGTGGATGAGTCTCAGAAGAATTACGATGTTGACATCATGAAGCAAGAGACGAGAATCAAACATGTGCAGGCTCAAAAGATCCTGGCATATACTGAGCTGGCCAATTTTCAAGTTGAACTAAACACTGCAGGCCAAACCCTGTCTATTATGAAAGTCAAGAAGTTTGAGATTGAAAATAGGAAAATCACAATGAAGGCACTCACCAGGAACTTTGAGGAGATTAAGAAAACTATAGAAGATCGGTATGCTCAGGCCAAGAGAGATTTCAACAGTTACAAAAATAGTGATCTGAGAATCAAGATTCAGAACATTGTTGCAGAGTACTCGGATGAGTTGAAGGAAGAGCTGAAATCACTTGCTCAGAAGTACACAGATGAGGGGAAATTCACAGAAGCTTCCATTCAAGGTATGATTAGAGGTTTTGAAGCCTCTATTAAGATGCTTGGAAACTCAAGCGAGAGCTCTATCAAGAGATTTGAGAATTTGAAAGAGGAGTTAATAGCACTGAAAGTTGAGATTCATGAGTATCATGAGCTTCTAGAGTCTCTAACCAGAGAGATGAAGCAAATTGCACTGGACTGGGAACCACGACTCACAGAGCTTGTCAAGCAAATTGCCCTAAAGTTTTCAGCCATCTTCCCTACAGTCGGTATCGCTGGTGATGTGAGAATTTCCCCCGAGGAGAAGTACCAGGATTGGAGACTTGAGATCCTGGTGAAGTTCCGTGAAGAGTCTGACTTCAAGGTTTTGGACAACCATATTCAGTCAGGTGGTGAGCGTGCTGTTTCCACAGTATACTACATGATCAGTATGCAGGAGCTCGCAACTTCTCCGTTCAGAGCTGTGGATGAGATCAACCAAGGTATGGATGAGCGAAACGAGAGAATTGTACACAAGCATATGGTGGAGACAGCCTGTTTGGAACACACCTCACAACACTTTTTGATTACTCCCAAGCTGTTGACCAATCTGTACTACGCCAAGAACATGCGTATCCACTGTATCATGGCTGGCCCTTGGATTCCGGACCCCAGAGAAAACCCGGAGTATTTATCATTGGGTGCTACAACCGTTTATTCCTCTTGAATTTTTTCTGTCCCTTCCCAAATGAAATGTAGTAGTGAAATTCTATGTACAGATACCATTCATTCCAGCTTTATTTCTTCGCCAGCACTTCAGTGGCTGCCACCAATGCCTTATCAACTCTCTTCACGGACTCTTCAAGTCCCAAAAATTCAACAATCGCAGGGATCTTGAGACCAGGCTTACCACCGGTCAATGCGAATCTAAGTGACCCAAAGATCTCCTTCTTTGGGAATTCTTTGGAAATACTGGCCATGGTTTGATCAAGGGCTTGGAAGGCCTCTTTGTTTTGGAATTTCTCTAGAATAGCAGTTGTGGCTAAAAGTTGGGGTAAACCAGCTTCTAAGTATCTCAGAATATCCTGGTTCTTCTCAAAATCGAGTGGCGATAAGAGATATTCATATTCAGAAACCTCCAAAACAGTGTTGATGTGACTTTTAATAAGGTGTAGTAGCTTAATAATGTTATCTCTGGAAATAGCATCTCCTCCAATAATGTCGACAGCTTTGTCAATAATCTCAGGATCATCTCTTTCAATTCTTTCATTCAGGAAATGCTTGTTGAAGAACATCAACTTCTTATCATCTATCTTTGCATTCCCCTTTGTGAGCTCATTGACGTTAAACAGTTTCTCCAATTCACCAAGAGTCAAAACCTCAGACTTTTTGAGATTGGCAGCACTTTTGGGAATAGCCCACCCAAACAGAGCAACAAAATTCACAAGAGCCTCTGGAAGAACACCTTTTTCTGCAAAGTGTGAAACGTTGGTGTCGCCAGATCTCTTACTCAATTTTTTATCTTTGGACCCAGTCAACAGTGGAATATGAATAAACGTTGGCTCCTTCCATCCAAATGCCTTGTAGAGCGCAATGTGTTTCGGTGTGGATGGCAGCCATTCCTCACCTCTAACGACGTGTGTTATTTGCATCAAATGGTCATCGACAACATTGGCGAAATGATAGGTTGGCAGGCCGTCAGACTTAATCAAAACTTGGTCATCATAACGAACGTCGTTTCTATTGATCTGTGGTTGCAAGTCTAGTTCTCCGTGCAAGAGGTCCACGAACTTGGGGTATTGATTAGGAGACTTGAATCTGACCGTGAACTCCTGGATCTCTGACCTCTTGTTTGATTGGTCAAGCGGAATACTTGCACATTCACGATCATAGGTTACTGTCGTTGGCGGTGTCAATTTCTGTGCTGATTCTCTTAGTGAATTGAGTCTCTCTTTGGAACAGAAGCAGCGATAAGCACTACCATTCTTCAGCAGTGTTTTGATGTGCTCAGCATATATCTCTGTTCTATCAGATTGTCTATATGGCCCATATGGACCACCAACAACGGGGCCTTCATCCCACTGCAAACCACACCACTTCAACGAGTCATACAAACTCTTTTCAGCTCCTTCCACGAGTCTTTTCTGATCAGTGTCTTCCAGACGAAGCAAGAACTGACCACCTGTGGATTTTGCAAGTAGGTAGTTGTAAAGAGCTGTTCGGAGTGATCCCAAATGGAGAAATCCAGTTGGAGAAGGTGCAAACCGCGTTCTAGCTGGCTCTTGTGGCTGCTGTGTCAGTTTCTTCTTTCCACCTCCTCCTAATCGCTTTGATGGCCTCAGCAATGAGTAAAAGCGTTTAGTCACGTTCATTTTTCCTTTAGCCGCCGCAGTTTGGTTTGGTTATACATGGAAAAAAAAAAAAACAAGAAAAACAAAAACAAAAAACAATTTTTTCTTTCCTATATATCTTTTTTGGAATCTGTGGACACAGAAAGAAAGAATTCACCACAGCGGCAATGAACAGCGGCGCTCAGACGGGACTCTATCAGAGACTTTCGCAGCCAACGCCACAAGCTTCCCGCACTGCTTCATCGACATTGTCATCCCAGCAGCAACAGCAGCAGCTCCAGGCAGCTGACCAACAGCAGAAACTGAGAGATCGAACGCTTGCCCGCGCAAAGCTAAGTGCTAGAAAGAACTTCTCCTTAGAGGACGATCTCGAGTTCTGCCCGGTCCAGTCAGCTAGAGTCACACAACTATATCCCTCTCGACAGTCAGGTCTTTCACCTTATGAGGCTGCGACGACACCTACTCGTCTGCATGGCGGTGGAGCGGGCGCCGCCACCACCAGAATGAACTACAACGGCGGCTTCCTCTCTCCACAGCACCAACAGCTTCACCAACAACAACAGCAGCATCATCAGCATCAGCATCAGCATCAGCATCATGGACTCAGTAATTCTCCTAGTGCTATCAGAAGAATGGAACATAATTCGAGTCCAATGTATCCAAACCCTGCATCTCATCACTGGTGACCTAGGAGGGCGAAGAATACACACATATCCACACACACATTCACATTCACATATACACGCAAGTAATGGGTTTGCCCTTTTCTTTATTTTGTCATCACATCGCATTTGTCTATTATTCTATATACCACACCACCCACATTGATTTATGGTGCTCTCAACTGCACGCCTTTATGTTATTGCTCTCTTTTTTGTTATTTACTTGTCATTGTGTTGTTTTTTGCTTGCATTTTTAGATTATACTTACTACTAATATTACATGGTTTGTTGTACAGTTATTGTTTCATAAGCATATTACTTGAGGATTATCAACAAGAGCACCAAAATGACAATAAGTACAATAATCGTGAGCCACTGGCCATTCTCCTTGGCCTTCGTTGTAAAGTAATCCAGTCGTCTGTGACCAGTTGACAAATTCTTCTGGCTATCATCCAGTTGGTTCTCCAAGTCGTCAAGAAGAATGTTCTGTTCTTGCAATTCTTGGTTGATGTCCAAACTGAGACCATGCTGTCTCTTGACACTCTGTGACAATATTCCCAAGTGTTCATCTTGCTGGAGTAACTGCTGCTGATGCTGAATAAACATGTGCTTGTTGGTGCTGTTATCAGAAAGACCATTCCCCATATCATCCTGAGACAAGTCGCCAAACAACTCGTCTCTCAAAGTATCATCGGAATCGTCTCTAAATGGTACAAAAGTAGTCGAGTTCTGTTGTATAGTGGTATCCTCGAATGCAACTGTGTCATTGAACCGTACCGACTTCTTGAACTGTTGTGGCTGCTGCTGTTGCTGCTGTTGTTCCGTTTTGGTGGGAAGAAGGAGGAGGTTGTGGTCCCTCTTGTACCGAAACTCCGATATGTCAATAGTCAACTGATCCAACACAGAGTTATACTTATCAATCAACTCATCATAGTCCTCACTGTGTAGTTAGTTAGTGATGATTCTTCTCTAACAGCCACCATGTTACCCCATTACATACATACCCATCGTCATTCCGTTCCAAGAACTTGGTGATCTTGCTCAGACTCTTGTTTAATTCATAGCCGTTGACTTCATCATCCACACCCGCGAGCCTGTTCGTTTCCTCAACAAGCGACTCCAAATCTTCCAAATACGACTCCAAGAGACGCAAACTGCTCAACCGGTAGGCCATTATGTGCTTTTTTCAAATAGCGACTTCTGTTGTATTGACCTTGCAATCAATCGCCGCCACTGTGTAGTTTGTTCTAAAAAAGATTTGTACACACCATATAGATTTAAACCACAAAACAAAACAAAAAGATAGATTTGTCATAACTTATGTAATCCATCTTATCTACACACCGGGTAATAGAGCCTTCTCAAATAAAAATATATCGAGTTGCCGCCAGCAACAACACACACACAAACCAAGCCAAAACTGGTTCTGCTGATATCAAGTGACCTCTCCGAGTCTGGACAATGCAGCTGTTTGAATGGGCATTTGGTAAGAAGCTCACTCCTCAGGAGCGTCTTAGAAAGGTATGTTTTTCTTTCCCGATAGCTAGTGTGTGTCGCGTTTTAACATATTGTAGAATCAAAGAGCTCTTGAGAGAACACAAAGAGAATTGGATAGAGAGCGTGTGAAGTTGGAACAGCAGGAGAAGAAACTTGTGATTGATATCAAGAAATCTGCAAAGAATGGTCAGATTGGTGCATGTAAGATCCAAGCCAAGGACTTGATTCGTACAAAGAAGTCCATTGAGAAATTCAACAGTATGAAGGTTCAACTACAGGCTATATCTCTTAGAATCCAGGCTGTTAGAAGCACAGACCAAATGAGCTCCTCAATGAGAGATGCAACCAAGTTACTCGGTGCCATGAACAGATCGATGAACTTACCACAGTTACAAAAAATTGCGATGGAGTTTGAAAAGGAGAATGATATAATGGATCAAAGACAAGAGATGATGGATGATGCCATTGACGATGCGATGGGTGATGAACTGGATGAAGATGAAGAAGCTGATGAGATTGTTAATAGAGTCCTTGATGAGATTGGCGTTGATTTGAACTCCAAGCTGAAGGACACTCCGACTGAGCTTGGAAATCATGAAGAGGTTGGTGAAAGGATCCCACAGGCCATAGGTGGTGGTAATGAGGATGACGACTTGCAAGCGAGACTCAACAGCCTGAAGAGAAGTTAATGATTATTTTTATTTTATTTAATTGATTTTATTCTACACGGTGTTTTTACTTGCTAATGATCTAACAACCAGCCAATCTCTATTCGGTAAGGGTGATGTAGTTTTGAGCCTTCAAGTAGTCAATAATAATTTTGGCGCTCTCTTCAACGGACGATTTGTCAGTGTGCAAGTGGATCTCGGCCTTGTCTGGAGCTTCATAAGGAGCAGAAATACCAGTAAAGTCCTTGATGATACCTTGTCTAGCCTTCTTGTACAAACCCTTTGGATCTCTTTGCTCAGCAACTTCCAATGGAACATCAACGAAAACCTCAACAAAAGGTAGACCAGACTCTTCGTGAAGTTTTCTTGCATTGTCTCTGTCAGCCTTGTAAGGACTAATGAATGAGGTGATGGCAACGGTGGTGGAGTCGGCAAACAGCTTGGAGACTTCAGAGATTCTTCTAATGTTCTCGTTTCTGTCTGCTTCAGAGAAACCCAAATCCTTGTTCAATCCAAATCTAATGTTGTCACCGTCTAATCTGTAAGCTGGAACACCGTTCTGCAACAGGAACTGCTCAAGAGCACATGCAATGGTGGATTTACCAGAGGCACTTAGACCAGTGAGCCAGATGGTGACACCAGACTGCTTGGTAAGGTCCTTACGTTCTTGGTAAGTGAGATTTGGGTGCCAGGTGATGTTAGTGGCCATTGTAACTTGCTTAAAGATGATGTGTCACGCTCGTCATCATCACCACCCATAAACAAGGGAAAAAGATTTTTCAATGGTTTTATAATATACCCGTGTTGGGATTTCCCTGTGTTTTTTCTCTTTTTTGACATAAATTCACGTGATCAAACGCGCCCATTAAAGAAAAACATTTAAAAAAAGTCTTGGAGTGTGGCTTAAATTGATCTGTGTGGCTTGTGGTTCTTTACTGAGGCTTGTGATTGGTTCGTTACTTGTAGGTAGTGGGTAGGTGTGTGTGTGTATACATTATTATTAAAAGTGATAAGAATGGACAAGAGTTGTGGAAGTTGGTTATCGTTTAGCAGAGACCTCCAAAGCCTGTTGTAGATCAGTAATCAAATCCTCCGTGTCCTCGATACCAACACTCAATCTGATCAAGTTGTCAAAGACTCCGACACTCTCTCTCTGAACAACTGGGATACCGGCGTGGGTCATGATAGCTGGAACCTCGATTAAGGACTCGATACCACCTAAGGACTCGGCTAATGTGAACAACTTGGTGGACTGCGTAAACTGGGCAGCGTTGGATTGGTCCCCCTTGACTCTGAAGGAGATAACGCCACCACCAAGGGAGTCACGGTGCTGTCTGGAGACAATTTCGTGGTTCTTGTGTGTTGGCAAACCTGGGTAGTTCACATGCTCCACCAATGGAGAGCTCTGTAGGAATTCAGCAATCTTTTGGGCAGATGTGGCGGATTTTCCAACGCGCAAACCCAAGGTCTTTACGCCTCTGTGAGCCAACCAGGAATCGAATGGGGATGGAATAGCGCCAATGGCGTTTTGCAAGAATGTCAGTTTCTTGTAGATCTCTTCAGAGTTGGTGACGGCAACACCTAGAACGACATCTGAGTGGCCATTAATGAACTTGGTCGCAGAGTGCACGACAATGTCGGCACCGTGGTCCAATGGGTTGGAGATGTATGGGGATAAGAATGTGTTATCGACAACCAGTGCGATACTACTATTCGTGGATTCGTCGATGATCTTTCTAACCTTAGCAATGTCAGTCAGGGTCAGAGTTGGGTTACTCGGAGTCTCCAACCAAACCAATCTGGTGTTTTCCTTGATGTTGGCAGCCAACTCCTCAGCAAGATCGCCAACAAAAGTGGTCTCAATGCCATGGGTGTTGGCAACTTGGGTGAAGTATCTGTGTGTACCACCATAAATATCACCACCAGAAACAATGTGAGATCCAATCTCTAAACTTTGCAAAATAGTAGCAGTACCTGCAGAACCAGAGGAGAAGGCCAAACCGTACTTACCATTCTCCAAGGCAGCAATCACCTGCTCAAAATTGGATCTGTTTGGGTTCGAGGATCTGGAGTATTCAAACTCACCAATTGGCGCACCTGGGTAGGTCTGAGCAAACGTGGTTGATAAAGAGATGGCTGGGATGACTGCACCAGTGACTTTGTCTGGTTCAGAACCAACATGGACGGCCTTTGTTTGGAAACTGTATTGGGACATTGGTTGGGATATGATTGCTAACTTGAGGTATAGAACTGATGAAAAGAATGAAAGAGAGAAAGAAGGAAAGAAGATAAATTTGGTTGTTTTTTATGAGCAAATCCACGTTATTTTGCGAAAAGAATCCCCCACCAAAGATTTATTTATAAATCGGCTTTATGCCCTTTTGATGATTCTTTTTTTTTTGGTGCCACTTTATTTTTGACGCAAAAAAAGACACCAGAAGGGTGGAGGAGCTGTGGGATTGAAGGCTGTTTGGCTCGAATCCCTGGCGGTTCTTCTTCTGGGTGGATAGATGCAGACAAGCAGATGAACAATATTACATCCTGGATCTGATACCCACCGTCACTGGACCGGAAATGTGGCTGCAGATCTGATCTGTTTTAAAAGGTGAGTTTTGCCAGCTCATGGCACGGATAGGTGACAATTCACCCAAAAGAGGAAAGGTTATGAGTTTGGTTTTTGTCCTTGCTTACATAAGCTTCATTTTAGGGTTGTAGATATATTATTGCTTATATAAGCTCGAGATCCTAGATATCGATCACTACTTTCAATGTACTTTTGATCATTAGATTACAGCTCAAACAAGATTAATGTAACTTAGTTGCTCTTTAGTCGAATAGACCGAAACCCATGTCATCGTCAGACTCCTCAGCCTCCTCCTCAGCCTCCTCGGCAGCAGCATCAGCAGTGGCAGCAGCATCGGAACCAGAGGCAGCGGCAGCACCAGCACCGGAGCCACCAGTTGGGACGGAGGCCAACTTCTGGTTACCCTCAGCGATCAACTCCTCAACGGTCTTACCCTCCAAAGAGGACAAAAGAGTGGCGACTTGTTCCTCGTCAACCTCAATAGAGACGGACTCCAAGACAGACTTGATGCTGTCAGCAGATGGAGCAGCACCAGCAGCGTTCAATAGCAAGTAAGCGGCCAAGTATTTAGACACTGAAAACATTAATCCCGTTAGTACCTCGATTAAAATATATGGTGTGTTGTAGTGTGGTGTGTGGTGTGGTAATGGGTATCTCAAAAGTTCGGGCATGCGCAATTAGATACCAAGAGAGAGATTTGTGATGTCAGCCAATTGTACTGGTGGTTTCAATCCACCTCTGTTCATTAACGATCCACGCTCTCTCCTTGATGTCTCATCTCAACTCCTAAGCAGATATAAAAAGGTTTGTGTGTGTGGTGTTGTGGTGTCCAACTCTTAAGAGAGCCCTCCAAAATCATTTGATTCGTGTGTGATAATATAGTACTCATCCGTCCGTGATATTCATGTTTCCATTCCCGACCTGCACTACCTGTGTATGTGTGTGAGACTTACTTGTTAATATTGGTTACTTTCTTCAACTTGGTCGTCGTTAACTAGTCTCTATTTTCAACTTTTCACTTTTTTCGCCATCCTAGTCGCGCAGCGCGAGCGCTGCTGCCAAACACCACTTTGATAGCTAGTTGGTGTATGGGTGACATATCCCCTTCCTGTTTTTGTCCTCAATGAAAAAACACAGTCACAAGTATGGTTGGTGTTCGGATGTTTTGGTTCACCCAAAAAGTACACGCAAAAGTACCTCACCCTCGGTGTTCCATCCAAATTCCGAGGTGCGTTTTTTTGTATGGGAAATTCAATGGTTCGGGACACATTTCCACGCTGAAAAACTGAGGAAATGCTTCTGGTGTTGAAAAAAAAAAAGCAGAACCAAGTAGAGAGGTCCTTCTTGTCTTTAAAGGAAATAGCACAACTAAACTTGATCTAAGATGTCTGACGGTATGTGACACCTATAAGGAGCAAAGAATGGAGAGAGGTGGGAGGTGATAGACCTAAGTAGCAAGAGGAACCAGAAACCATTATACAGAGGAATTAAGAATCAAGAATCAAAGGAGCACAAACATACAAACCAGAAACAACAACCAACCAACCAACCAACCAAGAGATTGACAATAGAGCAGTTTCATTGGGTTCTGACTAGAATCATTTATTTTGAGTTCCTTCACAGACACACTAGGGAACCACCCCTCCAACAGGATTGGCACATTTGAAGACAAACTTTATGATGTGATGATATACACAAACGTTAGCTTACTATATGGGTTTATTCCTCCATCCTCCCTCCGTCCAACTGCAAACAACACAATCAAGAATGATACTAACATTGCAGCAGCTACCGCCACCAGAAAGCAAAGAAACTTCAAGGCCTTCTCCTACAGAGGTGTTGACTTGAAAGACCTATTGGAGTTGAAGAACGAGGACTTTGCCAAGTTGGCCTCTTCCAGAGTCAGAAGAAGATTCACCAGAGGTTTGAACCAAAAGCCATTGGGTTTGATCAAGAAGTTGAGAGCCGCCAAGTTGGCCACCGAACCAAATGAGAAGCCAGCTCCAGTCAAGACCCACTTGAGAAACATGATTGTTGTCCCAGAGATGATTGGCTCCGTTGTTGCTGTCTACAACGGTAAGGTCTTCAACCCAGTTGAGATCAAGCCAGAGATGGTTGGTCACTACTTGGGTGAGTTCTCCATCACCTACACTCCAGTTAGACACGGTAGAGCTGGTGTTTCTTCTAACCGTTTCATTCCATTGAGATAGAGCAAAAGAGGTATATATATATAGTCTCTGCTCTGTTTCTTTCGAATCAGTTTGAATCAGCAGTTTGTGTATACATTTAACAACAAAAAAAGATAATCCCCCCATTTTAATGAATTTTTAGAATAGTTGTAAAGAGAGTTGTAGAAAGGAGAGTATAAAAGGAGGTGGAACAATGTCTAAACATAACATTTCATTAACTTCCAAGTGCATGATGTATAAAACTAACTTTTTCTGTGTCACTGGTGGTTCGAGACTGCTGCTGCTGTCATTAACTTCAAATCCTCTTCGAGATCATGGCTATCAACAGGTTTCAATTGAGGAGCTGTTGGGAAGCCATAGTACTTATTGAGCCCAACCAATATGCTAACTTCTTGATTGTACTGCTCCCTTTGGTAAACCAACTCATCTGTGAATGTGGGGATCTTATAAGAGTATTCGGGAACCAGAAGATCCATCAATCTTCTCTCCTTGTTGATCTTGTACCACTCCTCCGTGATATCTTTCAACAGCCTGTTCTTTGAGTCAAACATCAGTTTGTAGAACTGTTGATGTATCTGTGTTCTTTGTGCTATCGTCTTTCTCAATATTCCCTCCCTCTTGTAATGTCTAGCCAACTCTGCCTGCTTGATCTTCTCTGCCCGGACCGCATCAATCTTGCTGTAAACTGTCTGGAGTTCAGGATGGGAACCATTCAGGCACATTTCAAGCTCAGACTTGAACCTCTCCATCTTATCCTCGTACAATCGATCTCTCAACTTGGCAAAGTCCACTTCAATCTCAGAAAGGAACTCCAGAGCCTCCTTTCTTGCCTTCTGCTTCTCGGCATCCGCCTGCAACTCCTTCTGTTTTTCAAGCTTCTGTTCCTCTGTCAACTCTTCAGCTTTCTCCTCAGCTTCAGCGGCAATGTCGTTCTCCTCGTCTTCATCTTCATCCTCTGCCTCGTCCTCCTCGATAGTGGTGGTGGTGGTGACCGTCGCCGCAGTCGCAGTAGCAGTCGCAGTCGCTTGGATGGTGTTTGAGGTATCAGATTGGGGGTCTTCGTCAGACTGGAGCTTCGGCTTCTTTGTATGCAACTCAGCAGCATCAGAGTGGGATTCATCTTCTGGTAAACTTCTCTTATGACCGTTTGTAGCTGGTTTGGAAGACATGTCGTCCTCCTTCAGTTCCTTGAAAACTTGGCTCAACTCTGGTTTAGCGCCATTCAATTCCATGTCCTGTCTTTCCTCCTTATGGCTGTTCAACTCATTAATAACTTCATCTTTGATAAACTGGTCATTGCGCTTCTCATTGTCGTCATCATTGTTGTTGTTGTGGCACGCCGCTGCCTGCAAAGTACTGTCAGCCTCCTCATCGGCCTCGTGGGTGACATCTTCATCGTCATCTACTCTGGACAACTTCTTGAGCTCCGACTCACCATTATTAGACATTCTCTCTGTGTCTGCTTCCGAGTCCAAGTCACTCAAATCTGAGCTCTCGTTGCTGATAATACTCCTTGATCTCTCCTCCTTATTAGAACTCTCGCCGCTATTGCCATTGGTGACAGGATCGAGATCAAGGTGAGAGGCGGCAGTTATATCGTCATTAGTTTGATTGTTCTCACTATTTATAGCCACGTTATTACCTTGTGTTGAACTTGGCTTGAGTATCGTTGGAGATGACGTGGGTAGGTCAGAAAGAGGGGAGGTCTTTCCTGTGTCGTAGTTAAAGGTTGTATCTGTCAATAGTTAGTAAAGAGAACATCGAAGAAGGAGTATATATACACATGATACATGCAGGCTGAAGACAGCGAGTATTCAGCCCTGATCACATATATAGGTTACCCAATATACTTACCCTTACCAGGGGGTGCTATCTCTGTCATGGCCTTTGAAGGGTTAAGGTGGTTGTGGGCGGCTGGCTGGTCAGAGCCTATCTGTACTATCTAACAATGAGACTGATATAATCCAGTGAGAGACTTAGGGCCTGTGTGCAGTCCTTGAAATTTGATGTTTATAAACGCTGGGCTGGTGAGGAGAACTCAAGCTAGTAGCAGCAGTAGTAGCAGTGCAAACACGGGTACCTGGGGCCGCTTAAAAGTTAACGGGCAGTGTTTGCTGTACGATCAACTTGACTTGAGACGCTCTGATATAGAGTGAAGTTTTCAACAGACTTCAATTGTATGGTCTGTCTAGCGCAGTTGCACCTTGCTGACGTTTTGCAGAGAGTTGAAGTATGCGGTTTTTGTTCACGTTCTTTGAGGGTTTGTTATTATTTGATAAACGCAAAAAAAAAAAGAAAACAGGGAAATTCGCGGACGGGTAATGGTTGGCTTAGCTAAGCAAAAAAAAAGGTTAAAATTTGTGATTTCATTAAGTCACGTTTTCTCAGATAGTATCATCACGTGCTATAAAGAGAGACAGCATACGAAAGAAAAAAATTAATTTTCAAACTTTTTAAATTCTAAGCGATGAGGTGCCTCTCTCTCTGAGACTTAATAACAATCGATATGTCTGGAATCAGTGGTCTTTTTGCTGGTGCAAAGACCGACTCATCTTTAGAGGGTCTTTTCTCTGCGAAGAATACAGGTCCAGTGAAGAGAACTATTGGTGAGAGAACAGTTATCAACTTGAATGTAAGCCAATCGAAGAAACAGAAGAAGAAGAAGAAGGAAGAAGAAAAAGAAGCAGGGTCTGTAGAAGAGAACGAATCTGAAAATGAAAATGAAAATGAAGGAAAAGAAGAAGAAGAAGAAACGAAACAACCACCAAAGAAGAAGAAAAGATCAGGAGGTAATGATGAAGAAGATGATGATCTAGAGAGCAAGTACTATGAGAAGCTCCTAGGTAAGGAGAATGAGCAACAAGAGGAAGCTACAAAACAGGAAGTTACAAAAGAAGAAGGTGATATCAATAGCGATAGTGGCAGTGGCAGTGACACTGATGATGACACTGAAGAAGTACCTAAGCCTGCATCTGCTGCAAAGAAGATTGATTTCAAGGAGATTGAAACTGAGAGAGCTGAAAGAACAACATTTGTGGGTAACCTAAACGCCAACGTGATCACCTCCAAGAAGGAATATAAAACATTCAAAAAGTATTTCCTTCAATTTGGTGAGATTGATTCGATCAGATTCAGATCCATCGCATTCAACGAACCTCTTCCAAGAAAAGTTGCCTTTGTCCACCAGAAACTACATGCTGCTAGAGATACCGTCAATGCGTATGTTGTCTTCAAGACAAAAGAGGATTCAAGAAAGTCCCTTAGTGCCAACGCACAGATCTTCTCTGGTTTCCATTTGAGAGTGGACTCTGTCTCCCACCCGGCCAAGATTGACAACAACAAAGCTATCTTTGTTGGTAATTTGGACTTTGAAGAGAAAGAAGAGGAACTGTGGAACATCTTCCAAGAGTGTGGTGAGATTGAGTTTGTGAGAATAGTCAGAGACTCCAAGACCAATGTTGGCAAGGGATTCGGCTATGTTCAATTCAAGGACTTCACTTCTGTATCCAGAGCACTATTGATGAATGAAAAGAAGCTTGGTGAGAAGAAGAGAAAGCTCAGAATCAGCAGATCTAAGAAGATGAAGAAGCCAGATCAAGAAGGTGATTTCAAACAAAGACATAAACATATTGCAAACCTGAATGACAGCCAGAAAACTAAATTAGGTAGAGCAAAGAGTGTGCTAGGTAAGGCCGACAGAGCTACTGCAGGTAAGCAGATAGTTGAAGGTTTGAGAGCCAAAAAGGGTGATGGAGCCACTGGCATTAAGGGTGGTAAAAATAGAGTCAAGAAACCAAGAATCAGAAAGAGATCTACTGACTTCAAGAACGCCAGAAACGCTAGATCCAATTGATGTCTGTTTGTGTATTTGTCTTTTGGAAGATCTCATATATTATTGTTATTGTTTACTATTCATGGGAAGTACTATAGCTCTACATAACCTTGTAGTGGTAGTGGAGTTGCTTTCCAGAATTTTCGACTGGAGTAAGAAAAGACAAAAACAGAAACAAAAAAAAAAAAAGAAAAACCAGTAGAGTACAGATCACCACCGATACCATCCTTCCATAACACAATGCTTCTAAGAAAAGCTGTTCTGCTTCAAATTGTTCTTGCTACAATCGCTCTGTCAACTCCAGTTCTCAAAGAGACGGACTTGATCTGTGCAGATGATGCCAAAACTGACTGCTATCCCAGAGTCTTTGAACCATCGACGAGGTACAAGCTCCTCAGGGAAGGACAGCAGATTCCGCAGGGACTCGATGTCCAAATAGACTGGCAAACGGGAGATAAATTTGCCAAACTAGGGGATAAGAGTGACCAGAAAGTAAACCAACTTGTTGAAGTTGTTGAGGAGGACAAGAACAAGATCGTTAGTTACAATGAAGAAGAAGAGGAGGTCGACGCTGCTGAGATAAGGGCAATGAAAAAGGCGTACGGTTCACACAGCACACTTGATTTGAAAGACTCGCTTGCTCTTCTTTTGCAAGGTGAGGATGAGACGACGCTGACTGAATGTTTAGACTCCCTGACAGAACACTCGCACAACTTGAAAGACGGAGCACTGATTACTGAGCCGTTATACTTGCAGAAGTTGCTTAATCTTTCACACTATGGTAGTACTTCTTTGAGAGAACTAAGCTTAAGAGTGATTGCCCAAGCTCTGAGACACAACACCCAGGCACTGAGTAATATCGAACTGAAAACCACCTTGCCAGATATTCTCTCTTTGCTCACCAAGGAGAAAAATCCAGTTCTACAGAAGAGGATCTTAGGTGTTATTTCCGGTTTGATTCAAACTGAAGACGGATCAGTGTCTTTTATTGAACATGATGGCGAAAGAATCCTCCTGGACCAGTTCAAGTACCTAAAAGAAGACTCCAAAGTGAGGGTTCTGGAGATTTTAGAAGATTTGAAGGTCAAGTACCTAAGCAAAAGAGAGCTCAAGGATAACTCAAAACTCTTTCATGAGCTGCAAAGCGCCTTTACCAATGACGAGTTTCAAACACACCACTCGATAGACTATGCGTTTGATAGATTAGTTGAGTTGAAGAAATCCAGTCAAGACTTCAAGACGGATCCAGAGTTCCTGGAATGGCTTGTTAATACTGTTCACCTAAAGAAACTGATTAAGAGAAGCACTGATGGTGAGGACAATAATGACGACGATAGCTTGCATAGAAAGCTTCTTGAGGCAAGACATGTGGTGTTTGGCAATCCAAATGCCCTTAGAAAGGCACTGGCTGATGAGCTCTGACAGAGAGATCTTTTCATTCCAATGACATTTCCAGATAATCTACATACAGACAGACATGACATACTTAATCTTGAGACTCTAAAAACTTTGGGTCGTTCTGTAGCTTGGTTCTGAATTTGTCCCACCAACTATCAAAGAACTTGATACTAACTTTACCATCTTTATCCACAAAACCTGTAAGGTAATTGTACGCATGTTTCACGATCTTACTCGCTAGAATTGTTGTGGAGTTTGGATCAGTGGTATGCGGCCTGCCTGTCAGTAGTGCCAGTTGGTTAGTAGGAGTGGTGGTGGTGGTGGTGGCTCTTCTTGTCTCTAGCAATTGTCTCTGAGCTTCCGCCTCTGGCTCGATCGAGATCCCCACAGTTATATTCTCTTGCAAATCCACAATCTTGTTCTGTTCCGTATCCATGTCGATATCATCAAGGATGTTTGAACCATTGGTGGTCGTGGCGGATGATGTGCTGTTGTTCAATTTGAAGATGGCACTTGGCTTCGCCTGCGAAATTAATCCAAAAAGTTTGAATTCCTGGCCTGGCATCTGAAAATATATTAGAGCTTGAAACTGTGGGTCTAGTTCAATGTTTGGTAAGAGAAATACCGCAACATGAGAAACCTTGTGGCCATTCTCGATGTTGATTGTGTACTTGTTTGTGTCTACCTGCTCAGCCATCAGCACTGCGACAATGGTTAGCATATACGATTGCTTTGTATCAGGCTCCTCCTGAGGCATAGTTGAAACATACCTGGTCTCCCTGAACATACTGAACCGAACATATTTATGTGGGCAGAGGTGGCACTAATTCAACTGTGTTAAATCATCCATAGTTAGTTGTATAAATATATACAAAAAAAGCTGTTGGAGATTATGGCGATGTTGTCCAAACCGATGAGGAGACACTTTCGCGAACATTCTCGAAAGAAAGCTTTCGCGAAAGCTTTTTCTAAAAACGAAAAAAACTTTTGAACAATGCAAAAATTTTGCTCTCTTTCTCTTTGTTTGAGGGAGAACGGCCCTCCTGCCACGGGAAGTGTTCCGTGATGGTGTTGAAAGACTGTTTCAAGGCCATTTGTCAGCTCAAGCAGGTGAGGTCAATTAGATGAGGAGGACGATTTTAAAGAAGGTCATTAATATCCTTCTACAAGGAAATGATTCATGATTCCGATACGATTGTCCCAGAATAACTAGGAAGTTTTTACATATTTTCCATCTTCGCGTGCTGGGTTACGTTATTCAGTCTTCCAATACGATAGATGAATATGGGAAAGATACTTCATGACATGTTTGTGTGTATTATTCTTGTTGTTGTTTTTGTTGTTGTTTTTGTTGTTGTTTTGTGTAGAGAGAAGTTATGATCCAACTTGTAGCACAACCCCCGAATATATTAACGACGGTACCTTGTGGGGATTCGAACAATGGAGACAGTTCAAACGACGATGAATTTTCTGACGATCCAGCGAGAGGTTTCTTGCCACAGTTTCCGTGCTCTCCCCAACCCCAAGAATACACTCTATTTGACGATCGTATAAGCCCATGTTCACTTCCAACAGAGAAACCATCGATATGGAAACCGAAGCAATTCGTTTTCAATAACTGACCATGGCTATTGTTCCCAATAGATAGAATCCTGTCCTCTTTTCGGAAATGAACAGAGGACCACATGGCCTTAAACTCACCAATTTCGTTCGGTGTTGGTATACTCGCGTCAATTTCGAATCTGTCCCTCCCAAACAATCTGATCTTCTGTGAATCATCGCCATAAAGTAGCGTGAAATCTCTCCCAACTTCAACTCTAGAGACTTTAAAATCAGGCAATTGTACCAATCTTGGTCGCCAGATCTTGTTTTCACTTTTAATTAGTTTGCCATTTCTGCCATTACCCCACACATACAGATCCCCATTATCCAACAGCAGGACAGTGTGATCCAGACAAGATCGTAAATCAACAACCACAGCATTTTTGAATTGCAAACCAATCTTACGAAGTGGCAAACCACTGCCACCGTTATCTTGCCCTGGTTCGCCTTGTCCAAGCTCGCCTTTCAAGCCAACTCCACAAGAGTAGATTTCATTATCAGTATCCACGAGCACTGAAAACTCAAATCCTGCACTGCAATTACTCCATTTCCCCGGGATCTGGCTGAAAGTATGCACAGACTCAACTCCACTGATCCCACATTGGTTGTTGGAGTTATCACCGGCAACAAAGAGATTCCCATTCTTCAACAGAATCAAGGTATGGTTTCCTCCACAGACCACCTTCAGCACTTCATCCTCAGTTTCAAAAACACGAACAGGAGTGTCTCGATCTACATCTGTCCCATCGCCCAGCTGGTACTTCCCATTGGACCCACAAGCGTAGACAATGAAGCCGCTGCTCATGCTGGAATCTGGTAGAGAGAGACAAGACCACAAAAAGGGAAATCGCGAAAAATAAGAATATAAATATTTATAACGAAAAAAAAAACAATGTTTTTTTTTCTCTTTGTGATAAATTTTAACGTGTCGTAGTCTGGCGGCTTATACTACAAAAGAGAAAATAGAGAAGGAGTACCCGCCATCCCGCCAATGGATCAAACTCCTAAACGATCCTTTTTGCAGGTTCCGGATTCCTCGCCGTCATCTGTGCCGGAAGACCATTCGCGTCTTTTTAAGGAGAAGACCGTGGTGTCAAAGAACAATCTCAAGGAACGCTTTTCCTTTAATGGCAGTGATCTGATGAAGAAGAAACCAGACACGCTGAAGCGTGACTTGGAGCTGCTGCATCGGATGTTTGGAACAATTAGTGAAAACATGATCAAGGTGGTGTATCAGACCAAAGCCAAATCTGACCTCAAGACGGCCAAACTGATGCTCACGGAGATCATCGAGAAGAGGAAAAGACGACTTATGATGGAGAGTATGGACAAGAAATCCGTCAATCAAAAGACTGTTTTCGACCTTGACAGCTCTCAATCTAGAGAAAAGAGTATTGAAATCAGCTCAAGCCCAGTTGCTTCGCCAAAGAGGGGAGCGGGGGCGTACTCTTCAAAAGTTGTACTGGAGAAAAAGCAGACTATCAGTGAAAAGTACAGTACCAGCATGAAAGCACGTCATAATGCTATAGAAATCCCTGATGATGAACCCCTTATTAAGAAGAGACGTCTCGAGAGGGGCATTAGACCGGAGTCGCTAATGGTTACCATAGATGGAGGAGATTCCAAAAAGAAGAATAAGAAGAAACAGCAGCAGAAGCACTTGAGCGAGGTGGTTGATCTTGATCTTGATGATGAAGAGGAGGATGAGGGTCCAAATATTGGAGAAGATGATAGTGATTCAGATGCTGAGGAAGAGGCAGATGACAACGACACGGGCTATTTTGATGCCAAAATTTTGGAGTTCTTCAACACCGCTCCGGACCTTGAGATTGTTGATGTCACAGGATGTGACCTTGAGAAGGCCAAGCTTCTAACTACCAAAAGACCATTCAGATCCCTTAACCATTTTGAGAGCATGAACTTTGATGATACAAAGAGGAAAAGATTTAAGACAGATGGTGAAATGTTTAGCACAAGGGCAAATGCTGTCTTTAGAGGTTATCACGCGGTGGACACTCTGGTGCAACGGTGTTCTAAATACTCCCAGCGAATCTCTGAGGATATCAACAAATGGGGTGTTCAAGTACAAGGTGTCACTGACGAATTGGAAATTGTTGAGGTTAATACCAACAGAGACGACGACGATGATGATGAGGATAAAATTTCTGTCAAAACCAAAATGAACTACATTACAGATAAACCAGATCTTTTGGCTGATAACATCTCCTTGAAGAACTACCAACAAGTTGGTTTGAATTGGATGAACCTTCTTTACAAGCATGAACTCTCTTGTATTCTTGCAGACGAAATGGGGTTAGGTAAGACCTGTCAAGTCATTGCCTTTCTAGCATTATTAAAACAAAGGGGCGGAAGTGGAACTCATCTGGTTGTCGTTCCCTCGTCAACATTGGAAAACTGGATGAGAGAATTCAACAAGTTTGCACCTTCATTAGTTGTTGAGCCTTATTATGGATCACAGGCTGAAAGAGAGGAAATGAGAGAAGTGTTGAGGGAGAAAATGTCTTCTGTTGATGTCATTGTGACCACTTACCAGATTGCTGCTGGTTCGAAGGAAGATCACAGCTTCTTGAAATATGCGAATTTTAACGTTGTGGTGTATGATGAGGGCCACATGCTGAAGAACTCAATGTCTAATCGTTTTCAGAAACTGATCAAAATTAGTGCTCGGTTCAGAATGTTGCTAACAGGTACACCCCTACAAAACAACCTGAGAGAGTTGATGTCATTGTTGGAATTCATTCTGCCTGCACTATTTGTTTCCAAGAAGGAGGAAATGAAGTATGTGTTCAACCAGAAAACAAGAACAAATGATCACCAGAAGACTTATAACCCACTTCTATCGCAGCGCGCCATTACCAGTGCCAAAAGAATGATTGCTCCGTTCATTTTGAGAAGAAGAAAAGATCAAGTGTTACAACATCTTCCTAAGAAGAATACCAGTTTGTCTCTGTGTACAATGACTGACAAACAGCGTGAAATCTATGAAAATCAGATCAAGAAGGCAAAAGAAATCAAGGAAAAGAAGTTGATGTCTAACGTGATTATGGATTTAAGAAAAGCAGCAATCCATCCATTGTTATTCAGAGATCTTTACACTGATGAGATTCTACATCAGATGTCTGGTGATATCATGAAGGAGGAACAGTACCAGGGGGCTAGCAGGCAGTTCATCTATGAGGATATGGAAGTCATGAGTGACTTTGAACTGCATCGTTTATGTCAACAGTTCCCAAGCATCAACAGGTACAGACTTCCAGAGGAGGATTTTGTGAAATCAGGGAAGATTACAAAGTTGAAGGAGCTTCTTGACAAGATGCTGGTGATCAATAATGGGAAGATTTTGATATTCTCACTATTCACGCAAGTTCTCGATATCTTGGAACATGTTTTGTCCCTATGGTCGATCAAGTTCACCAGACTAGATGGCCAGACTCCAGTTGAAATCAGACATGATGTAATTGATAAATTCTACCAGGATGACACAATTCCTGTTTTCCTACTATCGACTAAAGCAGGTGGGTTTGGTATCAACCTGGTGTGTGCCAACAACGTCATCATCTTTGACCAAAGTTTTAATCCACACGATGACAAACAAGCTGAGGATAGAGCACACCGTGTGGGTCAGGAAAAAGAGGTCAATGTCATCAGAATCATCACTCGCGATTCGATTGAGGAGAACATGTATCTTTTAGCTCAGAACAAGCTCGAACTAGATCAGAGCATGAGTGGGGAACTAATTGAGAATAAAGGTGCTGCCTACATTAGTGATATTGTGTTTGGTGAGAAGCAGGTCAAGGTTGACTTGGTTGACAATACTGTTCTCTCAGCTGGACCTGTTGAAGTTGTGGATGCTGAGGAGATCAGAACTGTGTCTCCTCCTAGTCTTAATCGAGAGACTCCGGAACTAATCAAGTCGGAGTCTTCAGGAGTAAAATCAGAGCCAACCAACGCTGAAGAAATTACGTCTCCACCAGATCTATTACCAGGTGAGATCAAGTCCGAAAGCCTTGAAGTTCTGGGGAACCCAGAGGCGGCAAAGCCTGATGTGCTCCACCCGCAGTCTATGGACGTCAAAACTGAGGGCCCTGTAGGCACTAACAACAACAATGACGATAATGAGCCAATTATTATCGATTGATTGATACAGACATTTAGTATACAGCAATATATATATATAATCATAATACAACTGCTGTAGCCTTCTTCGTTCTGTAAATCTCTGGCAGCTCCTCCTCTGTCTCGACTGGTCTTTCAGCCATTGGCGTGATTCTGTAGCAGTGACGAACATGACCATCAGCCCAGTCAAAGGTGGCAGAGTGGATGACTCTTCTGTTATCCCACAAGACAACAGTGCCTGGCTCATAGCTAGCTCTGATCTGTAGATCAACAGAGTTGTTAATGTGTTCAGTCAACAGGTCTAGAATAGCCTTGCTCTCCTCCTGCTTCAGGTCTGAAATGTTCTGGATGAACGCTCTAGAGATGAACAGAGACTTTTCCTTCGTGACAGGATGGATGCGCACCAACGGGTGTTCGTTAACCGAGGGTGGTCTTCTTTCAATCGATCCCTGAGCTTTTGACTGTGCAGCCTGTTCCACAGATGAGTGCACAGCTTTCAAACCTTCAATCATCTTCTTGAATCTGGGCGAGAGTCTGTTGTAAGCCTCAACACAGTCTGAGAATACAGTGTCACCACCAGTCTCTGGGCCATCAAGGATGGCAAAGGCAGTGAGTCCCGGTGTGAACTTCTCGTAAGTGACATCAGAGTGCCAGCCTTTGGTGGATAGTGTGTTTGCATGGACAATGTTGTACTCGTTTGGATCTTTTCTTCTGTAAGTGATGTGGAATTGCTCATAGTGGTCAGGAGCCCCAGACGATGGGTGCGTATGGAGGGGACCAAAGTACTCCCCAAACTCCTTGTTGAATTGTAAACCCTGGTCTTTCAAATCCTGATCACGGAACACCACAACGCCTCGCTGAGCCACAAAGAGTGCCAGGTCATCTCTGGCCTTGTTTGAAAGCTGCGAAAGTTGGATGCCACGAACCTCGGTGCCTAGACGTGGACACAGCTTCTTCAACGTGTACTCACTGCTGCCCTCTGGGAATAACGACTTGAGCTCTGGGTCGGCAAACAAACCTCTGTCGACAAAGCTGTTGTTGAAGTCTTCTGGGTATGGTTCAAACTTCTGGTTCGGATCCCATGTTGGCAACCAGTCTGGGTATTTGGCATTACCATAGTCAACATCGCTGACTTTCAAGACACCAGTCTTGGAGTCAATCTGGTCCTGATCCTTTCTGAAGTGGATATCAAGGTTAGTATAACCAGATACTAGTTCGCTAATGGCAGCAGCAGCAGTGTCATCGTCTGGCTTGACAGCTTTGAGAGTGATGGTAGTCATTGTTGTTTTCTTTGTTTGTAGATTCCTATTCTTGTTCTGCCTTGTTCAGGATACAATCTTTGATGAAGCAGACCAGTCTCCTTTTATAGATATCCTCACACCACTGTGGCCCTTTCCAGCACATCGGGTATACCTTGTTTTTGTCTATGCATGCGTGTATTTGTGTGGCGTTTCCGTGATGATGACACAACCGGGCCTGAAATGAACCGAAACGAACCGGGTATTCTTACTAATAAATCTTTTAAACCCGAGAAGGGCGGGGACGGGGTGTATGAATTGAATTCTTTGAGCTCCATTCATGCTGAGCTTTCTTTGTATTTAGCTGTGATTTCTTATGTTGATATCATCATTTTCCAGCTTCCTGAGAGGTGGTGCGGCTCGATGGATGGCTTCTTATTTTAAGATACCACAACGCTGATTGGAAACCTACTGGGCGTGTGGCGTAGTTGGTAGCGCGTCCGCTTAGCATGCGGAAGGTCTCCGGTTCGACTCCGGACTCGTCCATTTTTTTATTTTTTGCGTGTAAGTTTTACCGTGAAACCGAGTCAAGATTTGTGCTGCCCTTTTTGCGTCCGAGTCAAATGGGAGGAACTTGACCCTGTCTAGGTTTTGGTTTTATTATTATTTTTGAATCTAAGTTAAACAGAACAAGTTTGTCAATTTTTTTTTCTTGTCCTTGTTCTCTTCTCTCTTCTGTGTGTGAAGATTTCAATTTCAATATCAATCTTTGAGTCGTCTCTCTCTCTCTGTTTGTTCAATCGATCGATCCATTATAATGTTTGCCCTAAGATCCAGCACCAGAACATTGTTGTTCTCGTCCCCACTAAGACTCTCACTAAGAGCCATTTCCACTGGTAACAAGATCAACCCAGACTCGCTTGTGTTCAAGTACTCTGCCCAGGGTCCAGCCACTGTGAGATACACCTCTGATCACGAATGGATCGCCCAGCACGAGGACGGCACAGCCTTTATTGGTATCACCAAGTACGCTGCCGATGCCCTTGGTGACGCCACGTTTGTTGAGTTGCCAGAAGTTGAAGACGCCTTTGCCGAGGGTGACTCGATTGGTTCGGTTGAGTCTGTCAAGTCATCCAGTGAGATTTACTCTCCAGTGGATGCCACTATCGTCGACGTGAACTCCGCCTTGGAAGACGCCCCACAATTGATCAACTCTGACCCATTGGGTGAAGGCTACTTGGCCAAAATCAGTGTGGAGAAGAACATCAACGACTACGAGCACTTGTTGACCGAGGAGCAGTACGAGGATTCCTTGGAGCATGATGAATAAAGAAAAATAAATAAATAAACAAGCAAGCAAGCAAGCAAGCTTTAAATAACATCAAGCCTTTGTAGTGTTGTTGTTTCTTGCGTGTTCCTCAGGGGTTTTCGTCTGCATCTGCAAGGCATGAAGACCCTTCTCCTTGATTTCTTCATCCAATGCCGCATAAACCAGTCGATGCCTTGCCGGCTGTGCCTTCCCCACAAACTTATCGCTAACAATTTTGATCCTGAAGTGTGATTCTGTTGTGTTGGCTGCTCCTCTCATTCCATGGTGGGCAGAGTGCTTGTGTGAATCATTTGCAATAGAAAGAAGCGTGGGCTGGAACTCTGCTGTGAGTTTCGCCTGAATCGACTGTTGGATTGGACCCTCGGCTTGCTGTGCTGTCGACATCGATCTTAGTGATATTCTTAAAAGGCTATAGCTATTCCTTGTTCTGAGCATTGGTTACTTCTACCAACAACTACACTAGTCGGAAGGGGAAGTAGAAAATCCAAAAAAAAAAAAACATCCAAAAAAAAGCCCCATCCAAAAACAAGAAGAAAAAAAAAAAAAACACAAATCAAAACCCACTCAGCAACTCACCATCTTGTAACAGAACCCACTGGACCAACAGCAACAGCAACAGTAACAGCAACAACAGCAACAACAGCAACAGCGACTACCTACCCCTATCCACAGGTACAAATTCACAAAACTCCCCTGCCAATCAGAGACTCTACAAACTATCTAAGCGTGAAGTTTCCCCCTGCTGTCTCTCTTTGTTTATAAAGCCAGAACCCACTTTTTGACATATCTTTTCAAACAACAATGTCCTCCTCAGTTCCATACGACCCATATATCCCATCAGAACAGCCACAGACTGGCAACCAGACTGAAAGCCACAAAACTGCTGCTTTGCAAGCTGTAAGTAATATTGCTCTGTTGTTGTTTTAGCGGAGGAGGGCCTTTTCGGTATTACCGCATTTTACTAACCACCACACCAAACAGGAAATCGATGACACGGTCGGCATCATGAGAGACAATATCAACAAAGTTGTTGAGCGTGGTGAGAGACTTGATTCTATTGAAGACAAGGCTGACAACTTGGCTGTTTCTGCACAGGGCTTCAGAAGAGGTGCCAACAGAGTGCGCAAGCAGATGTGGATGAAAGACATGAAGATGAGATTCTGCCTCATTGCTGTTGTGATCATTTTACTGATTGTTATTATTGTTCCTATTGCAGTGCATTTCTCTTGAGAGTACAGGTGTCCTAATAATAGCCATGACGTTGTGTTTATGTGTGTAAAGAAAAAAAAGAAGAAAACAAAACAAACCATCCATTGTTTGATAACATAACAAGAACGTTGTAAAAAACCCTCAAGAGGTTATACGTCGGTTGGGTTGGTGGGGTTGGTGGTTGGGTGATATTTAGTTTGTCCAGACAAACAGCTTAGCAACAATACGTCATCAGACATCCAAGTGGAGGGGCGCTGGCGGACAAGGACAAAACTTATCAAGATGTCACCCACCAATCAGACTGACGGAAAAAGTGACAATCTTAATGCGCCCACACACACACACACACACACACATACAAAGAAATGGGATGGGTATAGAACACCCCACCTTCACAAGCACTACGCAATTGCTTTCAAGTTCTGCTCAATCTGCCTGCACACACACGGCCCTTTTAAACTGTTGGTTCTGTAATCCTTGCTTTGGACTTGCTTATTGTATGTAGGACCAGGACACCCACACCCACACCCACACACACAGGCAGGAGCAGGCGAGGGAAAAAAGGAAGAAAAAAGCGCCAAGTGGCCCAACCACATTTTGGCGTAGCTTTTTGGCGCGAAACTACTTATCAAGGTTCTGCCGTTTTGGCCCTTATTGGGAAATATTCCTAATCCGGATATACGTTTCTGAGTCACTTCATTCAATTAGCGTGTGATTTCAATGAAAAAAAAAAGAAACAAACACAATCCCGTATTTAAAAACCCACAAGGAACCCCCAAAAAGAAGGAAGAAAAAAACAGGAAAATTTGCAACTTGCCAATACAAATCTTTTTTATTACCAAACCTTTTTTACCTTACCATCGTTCTTCGATACATTGATAAAGGCAAAGCTCATTCATCCAAATTGCTACCCCTTTTTCTTGCATCAAAACACAACAACAGACACCACACAAATCGAGGAGAAAGAAAAAGAAAAATTTTCTAACATCCTCATCGTTTTATTTTTAGAGAATCCCATTCCATTAGACTAGAAACAAGAACAAGAATCAAAATGCCTTACCAAAATCTTGAAAACACTGCTACTTTGCAAAAGTACATGGATTTGGACCAGAGAGGAAGAATTATGGCTGAGTACATCTGGATTGATGGTACTGGTTCCATTCGTTCCAAGGGTAGAACCTTGAACAAGGCCCCAGCCTCTGTCGATGACTTGCCAGAGTGGAACTTTGACGGTTCTTCCACCGGTCAAGCCCCTGGTCACGACTCTGATGTCTACTTGAGACCGGCTGCCTACTACCCAGATCCTTTCAGAAGAGGTGAGAATGTTATTGTTTTGGCTGAGTGTTGGAACAATGACGGCACTCCAAACAAGTTCAACCACAGACACGAGTGTGAGAAGCTAATGTTGGCTCACAAGGAGGAGGAAGTTTGGTTCGGTTTGGAGCAGGAGTACACCTTGTTTGACCAATACGACAACGTCTATGGCTGGCCAAAGGGCGGTTACCCAGCCCCACAGGGTCCATACTACTGTGGTGTTGGTGCCGGTAAGGTTTACGCCCGTGATGTTATTGAGGCTCACTACAGAGCTTGTTTGCACGCTGGTATTGACATTTCTGGTATCAATGCTGAGGTTATGCCATCCCAATGGGAGTTCCAAGTTGGTCCATGTACTGGTATCGAGATGGGTGACCAATTGTGGGTGTCCAGATACTTGTTGCACAGAGTGGCGGAGGAGTTTGGTGTCAAGATTTCCTTCCATCCAAAACCATTGAAGGGTGACTGGAACGGTGCTGGTTGTCATACCAACGTTTCCACCAAGAACATGAGAAGCCCAGGTGGTATGAAGTACATTGACGATGCCGTTGACAAGTTGGCCAAGCGTCACAAGGAGCACATTTTGTTGTACGGTTCTGACAATGACCAGAGATTGACTGGTGGTCACGAGACCGCCTCCATGTCCTCCTTCTCTGCTGGTGTTGCCAACAGAGGTGCTTCTATCAGAATCCCAAGATCTGTTGCCAAGGAGGGTTACGGTTACTTTGAGGACCGTCGTCCTGCTTCTAACATTGACCCATACTTGGTTACCGGTATCATGGTTGAGACCATTTTGGGTCAAATCTCTGATGCCGACATGTCCAAGGAGTTCCAAAGAGAATCTGAAGAGTAAGAAAAAGAACAAAAAAATACATAAATATAATACTCTCCATCCATTCTCTCATTCCCATCACCACCCATCCTCCTGTTTGCACGTTTTCATGTCCTCTTTGTTTGTTTCTTCTTACCCCTTTTATACTATTTTTTTTAATGCGATATTGATGTATGAAGAAGAAGAATAGTTGTAGTGTGAATACTTCAAGTTTGTATCAGTTGTTGTCCTGTGTGTTACGAGATGATGGTATGTTTGAAAAGCCTTTGAGTGTGTACCCGACTTAACTCCTACTACACGTGACGAGTGACAAAAATCAAAGCACACATTAAGTCTGCTGCACTTTGGTCGCAGGGTTGTTGTGCGAACCCCTCTCAACCATCCTTTGCACCAGATTATCCAAGAAGTAGATAAAACATAAAGCAACATGTTGGTCTTGTTCTTGGTCTTAGGGTTTCTTATCATAAAAAAAAAGACAGGACATGGATGTGCCAAAATGGCGAAAGACGCTGGAGGGGAATCATCGTATGATTATAATCGATCGGCTTTGCTTTGCATTCGCACAGCTTGAAACCCGCAAACAAATTTTACCCCCCAGCTTCTTGTCTGTGTGTGTTTGAGTTTCGTTCCCGTTCGTTCAAGTTTGGTTGGTCGATAACAAGTCCCGATAAGCAAAAGAAATTATTTATTTTGGCAGTGTGGGGTTGTATGGGTACTGTCACAAAAAAAATGTCCCACAGCCAATCAGAACAGCTGCATTTATCAGAGAAATACACTGGGCTAAGTGTCACCCCCTATCTTTGTATCATTATCAGGTTATTGGCTCACTGTTTCAGGACAATTCTGAGATTCAGACAGTACTGTACAGCAAATAGAATCAACAGATTTATTGTTGTGTTCACCAGCCTCTGTCCTCAATTCCAAAAAGAAAAGAAAAAAAAGAAATGAAGAGAAGAACAAAAAGAACTGCAAAACGAAAAAGACGAAAACGAAAAAAAAAAAAGAAACATCATAGTTTTTCCATGTGATTTGTCATGTGATCTAATAGAAAAAGAAAAGTGATCATGTGATATATCATGTGTCATTTACCGCGAATTTCAACCAACAACAAAAAAAAACCTGCTTTATAAAGCAGCCAGGCAGGTTTGGTTTGGTTGCACCAACACTAAAAAACAACAACAACAACAAAAGGTTCTCACTCATCACCATATATAGACAGACCCACAGACAGAGAGATGACTGTTGAGTATCGTGAATTGTACCTTGACAGCGACTACCTGGACGACTATAGAGGAGCTATCAGATCCAAGACGTATGCATGGGATGGTTTTGCAAGAACGCAATTGATCAATGCCACAGAATCTAAGAATCTACAAGTGTTGGAGGCATTGTATTTCAACAGAGAGAAGAGCTTGAAAGACGCTGCCATTGGTGGTTCCTACGAATCGTTCATTCAGACATTGCTCTCTTTGCTCACCAAGGATCTTCCTGTTGAGAGAAACGATGTCAGAAAGTACGTTCTAGTCGCCATTAGCGATTTCCTAGGCGTTGATGCCTTTGTTGAACAATTGCTGTCAAAGAATGAGTTGAGTTTATACTTCAGTGCTTTAGCTGGACTGTCTGACAGCGATGATGAAATTATTAGGCTCCTGGCTCTGTACAATGCTTCGATCCTATTGGTTCAAAGTGGTGTTCATTTAGCTGATATTGAGGCTTTGAAGGTTATTGGCGAACTGATTGAAATCCTGGGCACAAATAACTTCAATTTACAAATGTTTTCCATTGGATTGATAGCTGAGATCCTATCGTCCTCGAACAAGGACTACAGACTCCTGTTCTGGTCCAAACAAGTTGAATTCTTGCCTCTGTTGTTCAAGAATTTGAACTCCACCCTATCACACCTTGACACCAAGAACACTGTCGAGGTTATTCAATTCCAATACTTGAATCTGTTAGCACTATGGGTGTTGAGTTTTCAAACTGAAAAGCTGTCCATTCTCTCATCTTACTACTTGGAGGATTTGCTTGTTCTGGTGAAGATTTTGAAACTATCCATCAAGGACAAGGTTTCAAGATTGTGTGTTTCTATCATTCTCAACCTAACTTCTCCAGAAACCAAATCCAGTTTAGAAACATTGAAGTACTTGATTTTGAACGCTGATTTTGTCACCATTTTGAACAATTTGAAGGAGAGAAAGCTCAATGACGACGAGTTGATTGCAGCTTTGGATGATTTGATTGCCAATACGACTGAGATCTTCAACAAGTTAACCAGCTTTGACGAGTATGCTCAAGAATTGCGCATGCGCAAGTTCAAGAACTCACCAGTGCATTTCAAGGAGGAGTTTTTCTTGGATAACATTTCCAAGTTTCAAGACCAGAATTACAAGTTGTTCAAAGAGGTTCTTTCTATCATAGATGAAGAGAACCTTGACTCTACAACTTTGAAGATTCTGTTGAATGATTTGTACAAGTTGTTGAGAATTGACACAAACACTTTGCAAATTCTGGTCAAGAGTGGCTACAAGGTGAAAGTAATGCAACTACTGGCTCACAAGAGCTCTGAGGTTAGATACGAGGCTTTGAAAGTCACCCAGCTTCTTGTTTCTCAGTCTTTGAAATGATCAAAAGCCATCCTGAAATTGAAGAGAAATCTGGTATTTTTTTTTTTTGTCCGGCAGCCTCTACAGTACTACACATTTCTATAAAAAAAATTCTTTACTTCACAGCCAGCATGTAATCGGATTGATCAGCCTCTCCGTAACCCCAGTCATCAGAATCATACTCCGCAAAGCTCTGTTCGCTTTCATTGTTCCTGTTGTAAGAGCATGCATCGTCATCACCATCATCAGCACCTAGTTCTAAACCTTTCGCAGAGATAAGAATGCTTCTAGTGGCCACCACACCATACTCCTCACGTTCTTCATCTGAGGTATCGCCATTGAACTCATCATGCTTTGGCACATCAGTGGTGATGATGATATTTTCTTGGATACCTCTGCTCAGCGAATTGACGTACTTCATACTCTTGTTAAAGAGGGACTTGGTGTCATTATGAAACTTATTCAGGTTCAACGAACTCTTCGTTTTGTTGCTTCTTTGTAGAGTTTGCTGATGGTACGATTCAGTGCTTGTTTTGACACTAACCATGGATAATTTCTTCTTCAATTTATTGAAGTTCTCTTGGTGGATAGCAGTGCTTGATTCAATCTGCGACTTAAGTTTACTGATCGAGGCTTTGGTCCGAAGCGGGTTAGTAGCTGGGTTCTCGCCTCCCACGAGACCCTCAAATGGGTTTTCGAATGGATTTTGATCTTGATCTTGGTATTGATCTTGAGACTGAGACTGGTATCTGGAACTCAATGGCATGGCCAATGGTCTGTTGGGCGTGTGCAAATTGCTACACTTCTTTTCCAATTCACGAAGTTCTCTTTCTGACTGTTTCGATTTTTGCTTCAGATGTTCGATTTGAGACTTGTAATCAAGGACCTGTCTCTGCTTCGATGCAAGCTTGGTAAAGAGCTCTTCTGATTGTTCATCCTTTTCAATAATCACGTCGTACGATTCCTTTGCTGGGGAATTTGATCTGCTGTTGTGAAAGAGATGTCTTCTTGGGGACTGCTGCTGGGTTGCCGGTGTTCTCTGCGGGTAGAAGGTTGACGATCCCAGGTTCAGTCCGCTCTTTTTTGATCTGAGAGCAGGTGCAGTAGTGGTGCTGTCTGCCGGTGTCTTTGCCGAAAGATCGACTAAAACCATCTGGTTTTCCAAGTTCTGGAACTCTCTGTTGAGTTTGGAGTACTCCTTTACCTTCTCCTTGACATTCTCGGACTGCTCTTGCTGTTGCTGTTGCCCTTGGCTACTTGACAAGTTGAACTTCACTAGACCAGTGCTTTCAGAGATTACCCTTTGTTTGTTGTGAACCTTCGTCGTTCTTGAAGATGTATGTGTTTGGTTATGGATCGACTCGAGAACCATGATTATCGCAATATATATATTGAGGATATAAGGCGATGAACTTAAGTAGATTCCTTCTTCTTTTTTTTTTGGTAATTTGTACTTGTGAATAGTTTCCTTCTACTATTTACATTTCCCAAAGAGGTAAAACGTAAACAATTATATATTGGACACCCGTACACCCATAGTTTAGCTAAAGGAGTAGTGAAAAGCGGTGATTTTATTTTGATTTGATTTGATTGTTGAAGATGGGTCTTCATCAAAGATATGGAAAGACTGGTCTCGATTGCAGAGTTCCTAAGGAACCAGGATGGTGTGAGTCTCGCATGGACTTTTGACAACGATATCATTGACCGCAGTGTCGCTGAGCTGCCCTTTGACAGGGTAGCCGCCGTTGATGAGTTCTACACCTACCCTGATGAGATAAAGACGCTTCTTGACGCGCTGATTACATTCAACAAGTCTTACAAGCAACACGATGTGGTGGGCCAGTTCAATCTTTTGCTGAACCTGCTGAGGGTTCTCAACAGGTTTGGCGAGCAGCAGACCAACTGGTTCATCAAACCGTTGATAGTTGTTACGAAAAGGCTAATCACTGTGGCGAAGACTGCTGATGCCTATATCGCTAACAATCCACGTCATTTTGAAGAAGATGGCGCGGTGTCTGGTGAGCACGATGAGAGCTGTTTGATCAAATCGTCTAGAATAATACACAACTCCTTCAAGCTGTGTTTGAATGACAAGAACCTGGATACCGCCTTGAGCAGAAGAAACCAGATCTACTTCTTTGTCAACCAGGAGCTGAAGATCTATTTCCATCTACAGAATAGGGAGCTGGCCAAGAACATGGAAAAAGTGCTAATCTCTAAAAAGGCAGATCTTCCTGATATTAATAGCATTGCGAAATCGCAAAGCATATCGTACCTGTACTACAGTGGTGCAATCTTTTGTGGAGATGGGGACTTCCAAACGGCGTATGAGAAGTTTCAGAAGGCGTATGAGCTCGCTGACAGGCAGGATCTGAGACGTATTGAACTACTGCTGGTGTATCTGATCCCGTTGAAGTTTTTGATGACGAGAAAGTATCCCGACTTGTCTCTCCTAAAGATCAAATCCCCACAGCTCTACACACTCTATGACGACTTAATTGTGTCTTTGCGAGATGGAGACCTCTTACGATTTGAACTGTTCTTCAGCAAGTTTGAAGACTTGTTCTTAAAGAAGAACTTGTATCTTGTGATTGAAAATCTTAGAAGCTATGTGCTTGTGAAACTCGTCAAGAAAATCTACAGGCTTAACCAAGAATCAAGCCACTTACCAATCACATTGGTGTCAAAGGGTATTGAGTTTGCAAACTATCATCATTCGCTTGACTCCACCAACTCCGCCTCTTCGAACGATGAGACAGAGTGCTTGTTGGCCAACTTGATTTACAAAGGGTTTATGAAGGGCTACCTGTCCCACACGAACGGTATCTGTGTCCTGAGTAAGAAAGACCCGTTCCCCAACCAGGTCAACAAGTGAGCAATTACTAATAAAAAAATACTTCTGCTTTTTACAATTAATCTGTACACCAACAGTAAAGCTTGCTCAAGGTGGTACGTTTTGTGTGGAGAAAGACAAAAAGAAAATATAGCAAAGTCAGTTAAAGAGTAAAGACTGACTCTGATGATATAATAGGGGGGTAATGCGTGGGACGTGGGCGTGGGGTAAAAAGTTTCTACACGTTCTTCTAGAATCTGCAAAACTGTTTGAGAACAGCTCAGCAGAGCTGTGAAGACCCGGGACCGGGTGGACCCCCATTGTTGTTACCAATGCAATTCTCTCCTTCCTTAGAAAGCTCCGTTCCCTTCCTTCCTTTCTTTTGCTGGTGGCCGGTTTTCTACGGTGACAAAAACTCCTTCGTGGGGGCGCGATGTCTACACACACAAAAAAGGCAAAACGTGGGGGTGTCCGGATTTATCAGTCGCCAATTGTGCTTAAAACCGTTGCGAGAAAATCCGGGGTGCAGAGATGAGAGTGACTGGTACTGACTGACTGGCACCAGCCTATCTGGGAAAAAAAAAGGGTATAAAAGGCACTGCTGATACCCATTTCCCATTGAAATGTTATGTCAAGTCCACAAGAAACAACAACAACAAACATGCAATTCCTAGTTCTATCATCTGAAATCAACAAGCCATTCGTTATCCCAAACGTTTCTCCTGTCAGCAAGATTGAGGACAGCAGCAAGTCTCGCCAGTCCTCTGTCTCCTCTGTCCACACGCTGTTGTGATGAGGCAGAAAAGATGGATTAATTGAATATTCTTTCCTTCACTTGAACTCCCATACACACATATACACGCGCGCACACATAAGCTGAATTTCCAGTCAGTTCATTTGCTTCAGTTGGAGTTTGAGAGACACCAATATAACGCGACAGTGTTAAATGTGAACATGTGTGCGTGAATGGTTTGTTATACTACACATGCGGGGTTTTTGTTTGCATTGTTTCCACACAGGTGGATTGGGCGTTTTAACGGGTTACTGATTTGGTTCTATATACACGACTTGGTATTTTGTTTTTTGGTAGCCGAGGTTAAAAGTAACCCCCCGGGGGGTATTAAGTTAACTCTCCACGGTACATTAAAAATCCGGCAGAGACACTTCGATATCGAAGCCAGCTGATGTGGTAAAAGTTTTACCAAATCAAGATTTACAATGACATGTCATGTACAAGATTTATAATTATATTCATGTACAAGAGTAGAGCTTATATATATAGTTAGAAGAATGGATAGAACTCGTTGTACTTCTTGGCGTAGTAAGCAGTACTGGCCAAACCTAGAGTGGTGAGTAGCACTGGCACAGGCTTGGAGAACTTGACAGGGGCACCTCTTGCGATCCCCGCAGAAAGCAACAGGGCAGAAGAACCCAGAGCCAGCTCTAGACCCCAGTCAGCATTTTGTTTCAACAGATAGGCTGCAATGGCAAAAGAGGTGGAGAAGGTAACGCCGGCAATTAGAGATGGCATGGATCTCTTCTTGAAGTAGCCAGCAACACCACCCGCGAGTAGAAGACCAGAAAGAGTTAATGAAGGGTGTTCCTAGTTAAAAAAAAACTATGTTAGCACTGGGTTCATATTGAGCAACGTTCTTCATTAACACTCACCATTTTACACCGAAAGACCTTCTTTGTTGGTGTTGTTGGTGTTGTTGGTGTTGATGATGTTTAGCTTTTTGTTTGAGCCAGCTGATTAAAAATCCAGTTACCCTGTCGACAATGGTGTAAAACGTGATTCACACCATTTTTTACGCAATGTTCTCAACAAGTTTGTGAATATAAAGCGAATGGTGATGGTGGTGGTGGGCGATCCATGTCTTTTAGACATCAGTATCGGTCAAAATCTGTGAGCGAATTGGTTGTGTGTGGAAGAAGAAGAAAGAAATGACATTTTAATAGCGGTGGAGGTTCGATTTGAGGCTCGGCTCACCCACACTTAAAAACTCTTTGAAGATTCATTATGAAACAACTTTTCTTGTCAAACTTCCATCAAAAGCCCCTGTGCTATCAAACAAAGAAAGCAAGAGGGAGAACTTCACGTACACAAGAGAGTTATGATTCAGCAGCACCAGGCACCGCAGCAGCAGCAGCAGAAACCGAAGATCCAAGAGAGACTCCTTCAACTCAAACTCAAACGTATTGGTGAGCTCAATAACAACCTCAGACAACTACTCTCAAGGGAAAGAATCTTCGCGTCGAATGCGTCGTACTCCATCATCAACCAGGTGACCAACAAGAAGGATTATGCTTTGCCTGAGGTGTCTGGATACATGAACCCTGGCGAGAATCCCTTCAGAAACAACCTGAGGCCCGGAAATCGAGGCGGATCGCTGGCAGAGAATGGAGGATGCTGTACGATTATGTGATTGCACATACAAAATATAGACAATGCGGGAAGGAGAAGAACCATCTGGTATTGGTATTGTTTTAAAAGGACATTGTATTAAAAGGACATTAATGGCTCTGACAACTTGTCACCAGCTTTACTCTAAATGAATATAATCATTTATACAAACGTGCATATAACAGTAGTTCCAGTCTCAGCAGCAGCCGAATAACATTTACTTTACAACTTTTTAAATTCACATTTTCTATTATACCTATAAGTTTACCACTGCTACAACCTTTTTGATTATACATCCGTCGGCACTACCGACTGCATGTAAATTTTTGCTATATATAATGGTGAGGTGGGTAGATCTATCAGGTTCCGTTTGTTCAATGTTCCATATCAATCGCTTATCCTAATTGCTTCTCTTCTTTGCTGAGTTCATAGGCGAGGTGTTTCTGATCCACCACATCCGCTTCTGCAGCAGCAGCTTCATCTGCGCCACATCCACAGTCATAGTCCTCCAGTATATTAGTACAATCATAGATTGGTTTCTCCAACCTCTCATTGACCTTATTGTGGATATGGCACCCCCAGACAGCTGCAATCTGGCGACTGTTGAGCTGGGGAGGATACTTCTCCAACAGTTTGGCGAAATGCCTTGCGCAGTCACCGCAAGGGTAAACTTTCACAAAGTATTGGAGGAACTGAGATAGCGTCTCTCTTTCAACTGGTGATGGTTCATCTGGATAGCGGGCTAGAATTGTGTGGAACAAACGCCATGTTGAGCGTCCTAGCTCAGCTTTCAGTGTCTCATTGCCCATTTGGGGCATGAACGGTTGAATATTCATGGATTCGAGCTCGAGCTCGAGCCCGAGTCCCAGCCCGGGTGAATCCTCCTCCTGGTCTGTGTTCTCCTTTACGAGGTCTGGTGATGGTGATGGTAGTTGTGGTTGTGGTTGTGGTTTTGGTTTTGGTTTTGGTTTTGGTATGATCTTCTTGGTGTCAGGACTCAATGGCTTTGGTTCTGTGAGCTGGGACGAGCTGTTGAGCAAGAAGAAGAACAGTGCCACGACAAGCAATGAACTGACAACAACAAAATTCCTCCTTTTAATGTAGGGAGTCGCCATTGTGATTCTTGATTCTTGATTCTTGATTCTTGTTTGTTGTTATTGCTATGGGTGTCCTTTTTTTTTCTTTGGGTTCGATTTCTCTTCCCAACTTCACAAAGTGAGTGAGGTGGTGTCAAGAATGAGTCAGAGACGAACAGGGATCCCTACTGTGCAGATTAACACTGCCAGGGAAATGCATGCTTCGATAGTCAGCGCCAGACGTCCAATGACCGGCGGACAGCAGGTACAGCAGGCACAGCAGCATCCACAGCAACAGTTCAACACACCTGCTGTACCCTTCACAACGGCGACGACTGCCACTAGCATTATTCACAAGGTCAAAGTACCAGCGAGTGGACACGATGAGAACAGCTGCAAGAACCCGCAGTGTGCTGATTGCGGACAGGTGATTATTCCGTCGCCGGTGGCGTCATATCCAATCCACGAGACGCCTTCAATCAGTGTTGGTGACTGGGAGGTGTACACTACGAAGAGACCTATTCTTTCAAGTGATGAGATCGACGAGGAGCAGGAGAGACTGGGATTTCCTGTTCCTGAAATGATCTTTGGGAACAACAAGGTTGAGATCAAGAACACGAGATATCCTGACTTTCTGATCAGTTTCAACACGAGGGATGCACTCAGTCTGGTAGACAAGGACACCGAGAATTTGTTAAAGGTGAGTTACTCGAAGGAATGGTTCAGCACGAGAGAGAAAAAGACACAGGAGGTGAAGGAGGTGGCTAAACTCTACGACTGGACGTATACGACGAGTTACAAAGGCTCAATCAGCGAGAATTACCAGTTTGCGCATGATCACAACGATATCAAGATTCCATTTGATAAGCTCGCAAAACCGGATCCAATTCTATTCTTCGACGACATGATTCTCTATGAGGACGAGCTTGGAGATAATGGCATCTCGCTGATCAATTGTAAGATAAGAGTTATGCCGGAGAGATTGCTGCTGCTTTGCAGGTTCTTCTTGAGAGTGGATGGGGTGGTGTTTAGAGTGAGGGATACTAGAGTGTACGTTGAGTTCAAGGATAATCTGATCATAAGAGAATACAAGGAGCAAGAGTCCAATTACAGCGATATGATGAAGAAGATCCCACCGATGGTGGCTGATCCAAGAAGTTACCTGAGGGATCAAAACTGGATTGCCACAAAGTCTCCACTCTTGAATAAGACTACCGATTATTTAAAACTTGTGGATTAAAGAAGAGTATTTTGAATATGTGTAATCACTGTAGCTTTAGAATTTTCTTTGCCGCTTCAATATCATCGAATGAAGCTTGCTTCTTGTCAATGATATCCTTGAGTCTTGCTTCTGCCAACTCTTGGACTTTCTTGTAACCCACTTTAGTTTCAGTAGTTTTCTGGCCGGCTGCTGCTAGCTTATCGCTCACAATATAGAGCCCACTCCAGCCTCTCACAAAATTCGAACACAGTTCGACACTTCTGGAAAAGAATTTGGACGCATTCACCAGGTTCGAAATGTTATTGCTGTTGTTGCTCTTCTTCTTTTCCTTTCTTGTAGTGGTGGTGTCCTCATTTTGCAGGAATAGAAGATGACTCAATTCACCAAGTCTGCCATGAACGACATAGTTGTATGGCTGAACAACCAGTGTCTCTTCATAAGAGAATATTGCCTGTTCGTAGTATCCAATCTTTACATAAGTCTCGGCCAACTCTGCCCAAGTTTCAACATCACTTGGTGCAATCTTGGTATATGCAACGAGGGCAGTGATGAGCTCCTCTGGGTCATCATTGGGCTTTGAAATCGCTATTCTCTTTTTCATAGTCTGCATCTCATTCAGTGGTCTCAACTTGAGATACTTGGCTGCTTCCTCAGGGTTCCCACTGGCAACCTGTAGATACACAGTCTTGAGTGAAGCAATCCTCTCACTCTGAATATCACCAAACTTGTCTAGCAACCTGTCCAAGCTGATCTGTGTTTCACCAAATTTGCCAATGACCAGCGTCAGGTAGAAGTTCAACTCCACAAGGTCAAAGTACTCCAGATCGGTAATCTTGTTGATGTGAACAGAGAGAAACTTTTTGAGATTCTCATAAGTATCAAGTGTCTGCTTCGGTGTGAAATTCACAAACGATGAAAGTTTGTGAATATCCAGCAGTGTTTCTTTCTCAGCCATCTTTTGAACTGCTGTTGAATACAAACAATTTGAAACCAAGCCAGCTGGTTAAAACAAAAAGTTGTGATAATTGTTGTTGTTTGTTTTGCTCTGTTTTTTGGTCGGTTTTGTGCCCCCAAACCAAAATACACGTTGCTTCACGTGAAATCTCACCTCATCATCCTCGGAACTCAATCTACTGGTTTTTTTTTTCTTTTTTTCTTTTTTTTCTTCTTCTTCTTCGCCCATCCACAATAAAAAAGTGAAAAACGTCACTTATTTATCAACTCTCCACCAGGATCTTCTTCTATCAAAGAGAAAACAGTCTATGAGTAATTCTCCAGCGTTAACTATATTTGCTTACAAACTTTTGAATTTGTCCATAATATTCATCCGATCTTAAGTCCACATTAAAAAGAATCCATCATCATGTCATTCATCAACATCTGTCGTGACAACAACGATCCTTTTTACCGTTACAAGATGCCTCCTATCCAAGCCAAGGTGGAAGGTAGAGGTAATGGTATCAAGACCGCGGTTGTCAACACCTCTGAGGTTGCTAGAGCCCTAGGTAGACCATCAGCCTACATTATCAAATTTTTCGGTTTTGAGTTAGGTGCCCAAACTTCCATCAACGAGGGCCAAGATCGTTTCCTGGTGAATGGTGTCCATGATGCTCCAAAGCTGCAAGACACTCTAGATACCTTTATCAACAAGTTTGTCCTTTGTGGTTCCTGTAAGAACCCAGAGACTGAAATCATCATTACCAAGGATGAAAACTTGATTAGAGATTGTAAGGCTTGTGGTTCCAGAACCAAGATTGACCCAGCACACAGACTTGCCTCGTACATTTTGAAGAACCCACCTGAATCTTCCAAGAAGAAGAAGAAGGCTGCTACTGCCTCTGCTAATGTCGTCGGAGGTGGTGTTTCCATTTCTGATATTGCCTCTGGTCAACAAAAGAGAGCTGATGCAGGAACAGGAGCAGAAGCAGAAGCAGAAGCAGAGGCACCGGCTGATGGAGACGAGGATGCCCTGACCAGAAAAATCAAAGCCGAGGCTTCTGCTTTGCCTGATGCCCAACCAATTGCTGACGATGACTGGGCTGTCGATGTCTCTGAAGAGGCCGTCAGAAAGAGAGCGCAGGAGCTGGAAAACATGAACCTGGACAGTGCTGCTAGCAGCGATTACGACAAACTTGGTCAGTGGATTCTAGAGTTTGGTGATGATAAGGATGAGCTACCATCTGATGTCGAGATTTACAAGAAGTTGAACGAGTTGAACATTGTAGGTGACGTTGAGACTGTTCAAGTGTTGGCCCAAGTTTTGTTTGATGAGAAGATCGCGGAGCAGATTCCTGAGCACCAAGGTCTCCTAGCAAAGTTGATCATCACTGAAAAACACGAAAGGGCTTTCTTGGGTGGTTTGGAGAGATTTCTAGGTTTGGATAAGCCAGAATTGCTAGCTCAAATCTCCAAGATCTTGCTCGTTGTCTACGAAGAGGATATCATTTCTGAAGAAGTGATGAAGGATTGGGGGTCCAAGGTCTCGAAGAGATATGTCTCCAAGGAAATCTCAAAGAAGGTCAAGAAGGCCGCTAAGCCATTCATCAAGTGGCTGGAGGAAGCCGAGGAGGATGAATCTGAAGAGGAGTCCGAGTAGGCGGACCCCATCTATGTATAAACCTTGTAAAGAAATAAAACAACCTTTACATCAGTTGACATTGTACCAAAGAAAAATGCATTATCCTTTCCCAACCCTAGTATACAGTATCGCCATGTCCAATACACCATCTGTTCTATCTATGGCCCTCCAACTTTCTTTGCAGCCTTTTTGTTCTTCTTATTGTGCTTCTTGGAGTTGGTTTGGACGATATTCTTATGGAAAGGAGTGTTGATCCTACCTTGAACTCCATTCATATGGAAAAAGTCCCTGTCTAGGTCACTGGCATCATTGTAAAGGGCTGCCTGTTTACCACCATGGTTCACAGAGGACGATGCCTTGTCACCAGATGAACCAATGTGGGAAGAGAATGAGATCTTGGATAGATCCTTAGAGAGCTGGAATTCATCAATCCCCTTGTCTTTAGAGGCAGCCAAGATCTGATCCCTTCTGCTTGGTGGTAAGGAATCAATAGTATACAGTTCCTTATTGAACTCAAATTTCTCGTCATCAGTGACCACTCTTGGGACACCGTCCTGGTCAAATTGTGGTGGAGGATTCACGAATAGAAGCTTACCAGTGACATAATCTTTTAGAATGTATCTGGCAGCTCTTGGTTCATCAGCACTACCAAAACCTTGGGTCATGTAACCCCTAGCTCTCGCATATGCATTAAGCACTTCGTGGGAAGTTGGCACACCAGTACCACCATCATCAATCGCTCTAATTGGAATGGCAATACCGTAGATGGCTTCAAGATAGTATTTTGGTATTCTTTGAGCCACAATCTGGGTGGGACCAGTATACTCTCTCAACTGATCAATTGGCAAAACACCGTTACATACCAAGTCACCATTTGTAAATGCAAAATTAGGGAACACAAGACCAGGACAATCACATAGGACAACGTCTTCCGATAGTCTAATCGTTTGGAAATGCTTCGTCTTACCTGGAGTCGATGACACCGAGACCTTCTTTGAACCAACAAGAGCATTGATCGTCGAGGACTTACCAACGTTAGGGTAACCAACCAGACCGATTTGTAGAATTGGGTGATCAGCATTTGGGAACTGTGAAAGTGGTTCTGGAGCCTCCTTGAGAAACAATGCTTCAAGCTCTTCAATTTGCAAAATCTTGATAGCATCTTCAACTTGTCTCTCCTCCTCAGATCTTAGTTTCACTTCTGGATCGAAGTCTTCATTCTCCTCTTTTTCCAACAGTTGGTTGGCTTCAAAAGCCGAGAAGAAAGTGTAGTTGATACCCTTGGAGATGAAATAGTCTGCCCACGCTCTTCTCTGTTTAGGAGTCAGCAGATCAGCCTTGTTCACCAACAGCAAGTTCTTCTTCTCTGGGTTTAGTTCATGCACATACTTCTCCAAGTCAATCGATCTGAAAAGCAATGGGTTTCTGGCATCAACAATCTGAACAATCAAGTCAGATCTCTCCACAACTCTCCACAACTGTCTCCAAACCTCCAAGTTTCTTTCAAAAGGAGTCAGTAGGAGGTTGTCACTTTGCTGCAACTGCGCAAGCTCTCTTCTCCACTCCAAGAATGCTTGCTTTTCCTGTCTATCTAGTTGGAATTTGGTTATTGACTGGTCCCACTCAGGCCTTCTTGGAATCGTCAATTTGTTCTCATGGGCATGGAAAAGGTTTCTCAAATTGTCTTCCTGGGTTTTGGATAACAAGAATGGGTTAGATTTGTTCTGGTCAACCTTGATGATCTTGATCTCCTTGTATCTGTCAGCAGTGAAGTCAGTGTCCGCAAGTTCAGCAGTGTTCAAGAAATCATCCAAGTGGTTTTCCTGAGTGACGGATCTCAGCTTCACCCAACCAGCTTCGTGTTTGTCAGTGGTGAATCGCATCTCACCATCTGGGAGAAATTCAATTCTATTCTCATTCTTCTTGACATTGGTAATGGCTCTACCCAAACCAATTGTGTTCTTGTTCTTGTGGTGGACTGGCTTTGGACCTTTAGGTGGTTTCCATTTCTTGGGTTCAGTCTTTGGAGGCTAGTTCTATGTTAGTAAAATACACACACACAAGCACACACAGTGTGTATCTATATATAAATTTCAATAAAGACTCACCATTTCAACGCTGCTGAAGTTTTAGAATAATAGCGGGGGGCGATTAGTAGAAGAAGAGCTTTCAATCACTGTGAAAAAAAAAATTATCTCTCGATGAGGTTACCCGGTCTTGAGAAGGTTGCCCCTTTTTTGTTTTGATTTCACGTGATCTTTTGATTTACAAAACCAAAACCAACTAAACAAACAACAACAACAAACAGAACCAAACAGGCCGGGAGCCAATTGAAACGCAGTTATTGTCAGAGAGAGATGGTGGAATGTAAGAACTCAGTGGTAGATGTCATATATTTACACAATGGTGAGTTCTTGAATTTGTGAAACCAACTAAGTGTGTAGATTTTGAAGCAAACTAACGAGAGATGTCTTAATTAAGCAGAAGGAGACGAGTCTGATTTGGTAGTGAAGATGGACATTTCTGGAAGTATTGATGGAAATTACACAATTGGGGTGAAAGCTACAGATGGTGAGATCAAAGTGATTGCAGAGATAGACTCATCCAAGTTGAATTCCTCAAAATCTGTCTCCGCTTCAAACCTTGACTATGATTTCAAAAGACTGATTTATGAAATCTTCAACAATCAACTTCCTGAGCGCTTCAGCCAATCAGTAGAGCTGATTGGAAGACAGGGCTCAAATGGAATTGTCACGTTACATGTGAACTTGTTGATTGGTAGTGGAATCAAGAATGAATTGATTTCTTTCGGGACCAAGTCTGTGGTTAGTGATGAAGAGGAGGAAGAGGAGGATGAGGAGGAGGAGGATGGTTTCGATTTGTTTGAATGGACCAGATTGCTGAAGAATGATAGGAATGGATACCAGACTCAGTTCAATCGGTTGTCAGTGAGGCAGAAGAAGGTTGAAGAAGATTTGCAAAAGGCCTTGAAGGCCCAAGAAGATTTGATAGCTGAGATGAAGAAGAAACAGAGCTTGCAAATCAAGGTGTTTACACGGATCATCAATGACTTTCAGAGCTACAACCTCAAGGTATTGTCAGGAGAGATTGTTGACGAGGAAGATGCATTTAATTTGGACAAGATTCGCAGTCTTGTGAATGAGGTGTCAGAGGAGCATGCGGCTGCTGTTCCAAAGAAAAGAAAGG
>PPLY02000027.1:0-152952 GCA_003706665.2 Barnettozyma hawaiiensis | reverse complement strand
AATTCACCGAAGAATCTAGAACCCCTTGTTACCTATTGGCTAGTCTATGTCAGTCTGATGGTGGTTGAATCGTACTTATACTTCTTCTTGAAATATATCCCTTTTTATCACTTTATGCGACTTTACTTGTCCATCTGGCTCATATCCCCCAAGTCAAAGGGTTCAGAGTACATCTACTACAACTTGATTCAGCCAGTTCTGAACATGCATTTGAATGCACTTGAAGTTTGGATCCATGATTTGAATTTTGAACGGTTGTACAAGATTTTGATAAGCTTGGTTAAGAACTTCAAACTGCCAACACCAGTGACGACAACAGCAGACCACCACCACACACTCTCAACAGGGCCTGCATACAGCTACTCCCAATCCTTGTTTGAGCGTTATTTTGGAGACGCAGCTAGAGTAGACAACTCTATCCTGGGTGTTTCCTTGTGGAACAGTCTTATGAATGCTGCGCAATTGTTCCCACAAAAACATGGCCTTTTTAATAGTAGAGATAGTGCCTCAGACGTTGAAACCAGTCAACTACTGAGTCAAGTACCTACACAGGGCGAGGGAAACAACTCTGAGACGGATTCTAACCACTCAGGTGGATTTGAGATGGTCACAGCTGATGATTTTGACTCGATAAGAAGTTATACTGAGAAGAAGGCCTCCCCCAGTTCCCAGGGATGGTTTGGGGACTGGTGGCGTAAGTCCGATCCAAGCATAATTGGTACCAAAAAGACACAATAACAGCACAACCTGTACCCTTTTTGTTTTGGTTGTTTTAAGTAGTTGTGCCGTATCTCTACTTTTGGTGTTTACCCATTCATACTTTATGCAACTCCATCTCGTACTGTCTGTACATATATGAAAGCCAAGAAGGAACTACTTAAACAGAACTGGCCTTAAGTAATGATAATAATGTTAAAACTCCAATTATCTATGTACAATATATATATGTATTTGCAGTTTCATATCATTCACAACTTCAAGTGTCTAATGATTAGCTCATCGTCATCAAGGGTGGAAGTTTTAGTTTCAGTTTGTACCTTCTCGTTCTCTAATCTTCTTTTCAAGTGCTTGGGAATGAATGGTTCAGGCTTTGGCTTATATGGTCCAAGAACACCATTGAAAGCAGTACCTGGCTTGAATTTATCAGAACCAAATCTTTGACGTTCATCAGAATACGTTTTCAAATTGTTGAAGAAGTCGACATTCCACAAGTCCTTGCTCTCTGGTTCTTCTGGCCACACAAAAGGCTCAGTCATATCAATGGTCATCTTTTTGATTTGACCCTTTCTGTATCTACCAATGGCATTTCCATCTCTTGTGTAGGCACCGTGGAGGAGCTGAGTGGTGATATTGAATGCTCTGAGACCATAGACGTTGTAAAGATAGTCTCTCAAGTCCATTCTGTTGAAGGATTTTGGAACAATGAACTTGGCCTGGTATGGAGTGTGTTTAGCGTTAGGGCGCAGTAGGATGACTCTAGCAGTCGGGAAGTACAGTTTCTTGCTACCAACTCTGAAGTGAGGTTCACCTTTCGCTATCGAATCATGGATAAGCTTGTTGAGTTTATCACTGTGTCTGGTGGTAACTGTAAGCTTCTTGTCTTGGGCAGTCTGTTCAGAGCGCGGCTTAAGGGTTCTAACAGCGGTGGCATTAGCAGGAATGGAAGTGGCTGCAGTCGCAAGAGATCTGGTTCCAGTCGAAAGTGCCTTGTAGAGTTCAGTTGTTAGACGTGACATGATGCAAACGAAAGGATATAAATGCCAGAATCCAAACAGTAACTTCGGTATAGCACCCTCCGCTGTTGTCCAAATTTTTTTGATTTTGTTTGTTTTAACCCCCTCGGGAATTAAAGATTTCCGACTTAGTCACGTTGTGGTGCTTGGGTGTTTTCCTTGATAAACCAACGAAAAATAAAAAAAAACTTGATTTCCAAAAGCGAGGGGGGAAGGCAAAAAAACAAAACAAAACAAAAACAACAGGAGCCCTATAAACTAAGGTTCGTCTTTTGTGTCTTCCTACTTAGAAGACGGTTTATCCTTGATTAGCTGATATTATTTTTATTGGTTCATAGAGCACTGCACCTGTTCTTTTTTGATCATTTGCTGAGCCATTAACAATAAGGATAAGGCTAATTGGGCTGTCAAAGAGGTGAAAACCAACACAAACGACAGTAACAAAGGAAAGAGAGAGCCCTGAAGTGATGTCTGAAGAGTACGACGAAGACCTTTATGGGTACGATGATGATACAGAAATCACCAGTGAAGACTGTTGGACCGTGATCTCGTCGTTCTTCAGGGATAAGGGCCTAGTTTCCCAACAGTTGGATTCTTTCAATGAGTTCCTTGACACGTCCATTCAACAGTTGATTGATGAAGACTCAACGCTGATTTTGGAGCAATTGGCCCAGCATACATCTGAAAAGGATACTATGAACAGAAAGTACCAGATCCAGTTTGGCAAGATCTTCATTTCCCACCCAACCATGACTGAGTCTGATGGTACCACCAACCGTTTGTTCCCACAAGAAGCCAGACTTCGTAACTTGACCTATGCTGCTCCATTATTTGTCATCATGGAGAACATTACATATGAGAAGGATGATAGTGAGACTGAGTGGAGGGTAGTGGAAGACGAGACAAAGATAGAAACTGACAAGAGGGTCTTTATTGGTAAAGTGCCAATTATGTTGAAGTCAAAGTTCTGTTTGCTGAAAGATTTGGAAGAGGATGATTTGTTTACACTACAAGAGTGTCCTCACGATATGGGTGGTTATTTTGTTATCAATGGTTCTGAGAAGGTTCTGATTGCCCAAGAACGTTCTGCTGCTAACATTGTTCAGGTCTTCAAGAAGTCTGCGCCATCTCCAATTTCATACGTTGCTGAAATCAGATCAGCCCTAGAGAAGGGTTCGAGATTAATCAGTTCCATGCAAATCAAGATGTATGGTAGAGAGGACAATGCCAACAGAACTATTAAGGCTACGTTGCCATACATTAAACAAGACATTCCAATTGTCGTTGTCTTTAGGGCCTTGGGTATTGTTCCCGATGGTGATATCCTTGAGCACATCTGTTATGATCAAAATGATTGGCAAATGCTCGAAATGTTGAAACCCTGTGTCGAAGAAGGTTTCGTTATTCAGGATAGAGAAGTTGCCCTGGATTACATTGGCCGTCGTGGTAACGCCCTAGGTATCAGAAAGGAGAAGCGTATCCAGTATGCTAAAGATATCTTGCAGAAGGAATTTTTGCCACATATAACTCAAAGAGAAGGCTTTGAATCCAGAAAGGCGTTCTTCCTGGGCTACATGGTGAACAGATTGCTACTGTGTGCATTGGACAGAAAAGAACAGGATGATCGTGATCACTTTGGTAAAAAGAGATTGGATCTTGCGGGTCCACTGATGACAAACTTGTTCAGAATCCTATTCAGAAAGTTAACCAGGGACATCTACAGATACATGCAAAGATCTGTTGAGACTGGTGTGGACTTTAATCTGAAATTGGCTGTGAAGGCCACCACCATTACATCTGGTTTGAAGTACTCTTTGGCCACGGGTAACTGGGGTGAACAGAAGAAGGCCATGAGTTCCCGAGCTGGTGTTTCCCAAGTCTTGAACCGGTACACATACTCGTCCACTTTGTCTCACTTGAGAAGAACCAACACCCCAATTGGGAGAGATGGTAAGTTGGCTAAACCGCGTCAATTACACAACACTCATTGGGGTCTAGTGTGCCCTGCTGAAACACCGGAAGGCCAAGCCTGTGGTTTGGTTAAAAACTTGTCACTAATGACTTGTATCTCTGTTGGTACTGAATCTCAAGAAGTTTTGGAATTCTTGGATGAATGGGGTATTGAGCCGTTGGAAGAGTACATGCCTCACCAACGTCCAGATGTCACCAGAATCTTTGTTAATGGTGTGTGGCATGGTATCCATGATGACCCAGCCAGATTGGTGGAAACTATGAGATCTATGAGAAGAAAAGGTGACTTGTCTCCTGAGATTTCCATCATCAGAGACATTAGAGAGAAAGAATTGAAGGTCTTCACAGATGCTGGTCGTGTTTACAGACCACTATTCATTGTGGATGAGAACCACGAGACCAATTCCAAGGAATTAGCATTGAAAAAGGAAGATGTTGAACGACTTCGTGATACAGAAGAGACAATAGCTGCAATTTCGGACAGGAAGAGAAATAATGAATTTATTGACGAAGATCAAGCCGAACTTTATGGGTGGGAGGCTTTACTACATAATGGCATTGTTGAGTATGTGGATGCTGAAGAAGAAGAAACTATCATGATTGCCATGTCCCATGAAGATCTTGAACCACCTAATGAAGAAGAGGAAGAAGTGATTGACACCAACAAGAGAATCAAAACTGCATTTAACAAATCTGCACACACTTATACCCATTGTGAAATCCATCCTTCCATGATTTTGGGTGTCGCAGCCTCCATCATTCCATTCCCAGATCACAATCAATCGCCACGTAACACATATCAATCTGCGATGGGTAAGCAGGCTATGGGTGTTTACCTCACAAATTACAGTTACCGTATGGATACTATGGCTAATATTCTTTATTACCCACAGAAGCCACTGGCCACTACCAGAGCCATGGAACACTTGAAGTTCAGAGAATTACCTGCTGGTCAAAATGCTATTGTTGCAATTTCATGTTATTCAGGTTACAACCAAGAAGATTCAATGATTATGAATCAGTCAAGTATTGACAGAGGTCTCTTCAGATCTCTGTTCTTCAGATCCTACATGGATCAAGAGAAGAGGGTAGGTATGTCTGTCGTTGAGGAGTTTGAGAGGCCAAATAGAAGTAACACGTTGAGATTGAAGCACGGCACTTATGAGAAGTTGGATGATGATGGGTTGATTGCGCCTGGTATCAGGGTCTCTGGTGAGGATATTATCATTGGTAAGACTACACCAATACCTCCGGACACTGAGGAATTGGGCCAACGTACCGTCCATCACACCAAGAGAGATGCATCCACGCCATTAAGAAGCACAGAGAATGGTATTGTTGATCAAGTGTTGATCACCACCAACCAAGAGGGATTGAAATTTGTAAAGGTTAGAATGAGAACCACTAAGGTTCCCCAGATTGGTGACAAGTTTGCTTCCCGTCATGGTCAGAAAGGTACTATTGGTGTGACGTACCGCAGGGAAGACATGCCATTCACTGCCGAGGGTATTGTTCCAGATTTGATTATCAACCCACACGCAATTCCTTCCCGTATGACTGTTGCGCATTTGATCGAGTGTTTGTTGTCCAAGGTTTCTTCACTTTCAGGTCACGAAGGTGATGCATCCCCATTCACAGATGTTACAGTTGATGCTATTTCTAGATTGCTTCGTGAACATGGGTATCAATCGAGAGGTTTTGAGGTTATGTACAATGGCCACACTGGTAAGAAGTTGATGGCACAAGTGTTTTTTGGTCCAACTTACTATCAGAGATTGAGACACATGGTTGATGATAAGATTCATGCCAGAGCCAGAGGTCCTATCCAGATTTTAACAAGGCAACCAGTCGAAGGTAGATCCAGAGATGGTGGTTTGCGTTTCGGTGAAATGGAAAGAGATTGTATGATTGCCCATGGTGCCGCATCTTTCATGAAGGAGAGATTGATGGAGGCGTCAGATGCGTTCAGAGTGCACATATGTGGTGTCTGTGGTTTGATGTCGGTTATTGCCAAGTTGAAGCACAACCAGTTCGAGTGTCGTGGATGCAAGAACAAGATTGACATTTACCAGATCCACATTCCATATGCAGCAAAGCTTCTATTCCAGGAGCTGATGGCTATGAACATTGCTCCACGTTTATACACTGACCGTTCTGTTGCCTTTTAAAACGGGAGTCGCACCACAAACAAAGAAACAAACAAAAAAAGGGAGAGAAAGTCCTCCCTCTGTATACTAGTGAGAGCAGCCATTTACATTTACTTTGCTCTACTTCACTTTCTAGATCAAAATGTAATATATATAAAAAAATTATGTGTATTGTTCATATTCTTCTATAATAGCTATTTACATGGATGTGTGGGTGTGTTTGCTGTTGCAGCTCTCCCGTACTCTCTTCTTTTAACTTGTCGGGAAAGCCAATAATCATTTTTGTTTCTGCTGTTGCTGGTGCTCCAATTCTTTGATCTTCTGGAGCACTTGTGGCTGCTCATCGTGGAAGGCGACAATGTTCTCCCTGTATGGGTTTTCAGTACCGTCAAATACTTTCAGTCTATCCAGTCTGGTCTTACGGTAGCTGTTCTTTGGCAACATACCACTGACAGCTTTCTTCAAGATCTCACCGTAGCCCTTGTCAGCCACCAACTTCTTCAGCGGTGTCAATTTTAAATGACCTGGTTTCGTGCTGTGTCTCCAGTAAAGTTTATCATCAAACTTATTACCTGAAAGTCTCAGTTTTGAGCAGTTCGTAACGACAACGTAGTCACCCTGGTCGAACGTTGGATCATACACCGGTTTGTGCTTTCCCGTCAGCGCTGTGGCAATAGCAGTTGCCAATCTACCAAGTGTTCTGCTCTCCTGAGCAGCATCAACATGATGCCACACTCTAGCCACACTGGCTGCACTTCTTCCAATCCTCTGGGACATTGATTGTGTCTTTTACTTTCACTCTACTTTTTTCCACAACTCTTCGTGTTGAACAAAAACAGACCAAGTAGTTAAAAAAAAAACAAAAAATAAAAAATCTGTGCATAAAACATCCCGGCACCGGTTGATACACATAATGCCACACTTTTGTGTGTTTTTTTTTTTGTTTTTCTTTTTTTTTATCAACACCCTATACACAAAACTAACAAACAAAACAAAGCAAAGTTAAACAAAGCTAAACTAAAATAACAAAGGAAAGGAAGAAAAAGAACAAAGGGCAGCAATATACAGCCAGTTCATACAAACGACAAGAGGTTTTAAAATTATTAATTTTTGTCTCTCATTGTTTGTTTGTTTGTTTGTTCTTTTTTAACCTGCGTCTCAATTCTTCATCTTCACCAGGGAGTAGTAACCACCTCTGGCAGCGTTGGTATCAGTCTCAATCCAATTAACAGAGTAGTGCTCATTTTCAATCACATCTTTAACCACCTTTGACTTGGTCATGTAGTAGCTGTCATGGCCTTCAATGTGGACAATACAATTGTGCCATGGCGTAGGAATGTGTAACAGATCCTCAAACTGTGGCTCAATGTCCGAGTCAAGTGCCTCAATGGTTCTGCAATTGTCATGGCTGATAATCTTGATACCAAACTTTGGACCATCATTCGTGTGGGCGTGGATGGACAAACGTAGGTGGAACGGGAAGATCAACTCAACGAGGTTCGAGTATGCATCGTTTCTCTTGATCATCTCAAAGGCAACCTTGGAACCAGTCTTCTTGATAGCCTTGTTGGACAAACCTTTGCCAAAGGGGTGGAGTTTCACATCCTCAGCCATAAACCTAGAAAAGCCTCTGAAAAGTCTCAACCGTGGATGATCCGGTTGTTCAATATCTCTTCTCAGCTTGCCAGCATCGGTATCACATCCAGCCATTAGAAACTTTCTGGACAATTCAGCATCAGGGCAAACACTAGTGTCAATGTAGTGTGGCAGGTCTATACCAGTGACATATCCACCAGTTCTGGCAAGCTCCTTTGGGTCCTTCGAGAAAAAGACATCCTTTAGAGAAACAAACCCAATAGCATCATTCTTAGAGGCCCCACAGGATTCGGCAATCTTGCCATAAAACTCCTTGAGCTTCTCAGTATATCGGTCAACAACGTCATCATCAACACCAATACAGTCAGAGAAAACGTGTCCATCACTGACAATGAAAAACTTGAGCCCCTGTGGATAAATAGCCTCGATATTCTTGGTGAACTCAATCATTCTTCTCAAGGCAAGTTCTTCGCCCTTGTCCGGGTACAAACCATTAACCTTATCAAAGTTTGAGGACTTGCATGGGAAAGCAGGCAACACAGCCTCAACTCTCAAGCCTCTCGAAGTGAAAAAGTGCACTCTTTCAATGAAATAGCTTCTTCCCTTATCCATCCATAAATCCTCGCCGTCGTGCTTCAAGTATCTCAAGTTGGCGTCAAAAAAGTCCGTGATACAGGTGGCAAGAGACTTGCCTTCGTCAAAAACCTTTGGCTCAATACTGAAATGCAATCTGGAAGTCTTGATAACCAAATCTGTGAACCAGTCATGGAACAGAGTCAATTGTGACTCGCCGCCACCACTCTCTTGACAACCTTCTCTTCTATAGTTCACCATAATCAAACCACGAGTCTGAATCAACTCCTCTTGCGACAGAGTCTCCTCCAAAACCAACAAACCATCATTGTCTTCAAAATGTTCAGGAATCAAGTCCAAACCGGCATCTTCTAGTTGATCACTAGAGATGGAAAGTGAGCTTAGCTGTTCTGAGACCAAGGTGTAGTCTTGGTCGTTCGTCTTCTGCTGAAACCTGGAAATCCCTTCCCAGAAATTCTCAATCGAGAAGCCATTCTTGTTCTCAAATGAAAGCAGATTGTTATATTTGTCCCTTGTATATATGGCAAGGACTTTGCTGTATGTAGAGTTATCGACCAGCAATGGTGGGGTAGTCAATGTCATCTCTCCCCCTTCTATATCCTCTAATCAAAAAGAAAAAAAATTCTGTCTGGATGGGGGACAGAAAAGGGTGGAAAAGAGACGTTCTCATGTGTGATATATATATATACATATCTTCCTGCATTTATTGTGCGCACATGAGTAGTCGTGCAATTTGAGGTACCTGAGTATTTTATTTTCCCTCTCTCTTTCTCTCTGTATCAAGACCCCTATTTAGATCAGCGAGTTGAAAAGGACCGCACATGCGTCCACACAAACGAGAACAAACAATCCAAAAAATCTTTCGATATTGCTGATCTAACTGCTGTTCTCAAAAGTCAATCATCAGAGGTAAACACTTCTCACAAAACCCAGTTGGGAAAAGAACAAGAAAGCAAAAAAAAATTAAATCTCTCATCGCCAGAAGAGGTTATGTACGAGCGACAAACGCAAGTTCTAATCTCTTCAAAACACCAACAACTCACCAGATATATTGTAGCAGAGTTTGTTTGGTGTTTTAATAAAAGCCAAAAAAAAACGAAGTATAGACCAATCAACTGATCCGAGTCACCTGCATATTGCATTCATTAGTCCGCTGAATGGAAGTTAGTCCCAGGGAGATTCCCATCATATAGAGAGATGGATTGTGTCACCTGTAGCCATCTGTATCCACTGTGCGCTGGTAAATATTGCCAATGCCAATACGCAAATAACAGAAAGTGATGTGCGCAATTTTTTTTTAAATTGGCTCATCCTGAGATGTGAAGTTCAGATAAAGACATTCAACAGATTATTTCAACCCATCAGCAACAGAGGTAGGAGGGGGAAGATATCTTGAGTGAGAACAGAACAGAGTGTGTTGTAATGTGTGTAGAAGGAAATGGCTGACGCTGGTTGTGTTGTAACTAAGCAAAGTTGACTTGTTTGTTTGTTTACACTTGGGTGTGTGGCCCTACCAGTATATATATATATATATTATGTAATACACATTCTCACTCTCAAAGCTCATGTTGAAGATGGGAGCTCTGATGGATATTCCAAATGTCCAAGTGTATCTACTATGAATAAATAGTGCAACAATGACGGGCTTTCCCTGTGTGTATGTGTGTGTGTCTTTTTCTGGTCGACAGATAATGATTACATCGATCTGGTATTAGCCATATTGGTACAAGCTAATGAATGGAATGAGCAAATAATGATCTGATCTGATGTAACATGAGAGAAGAAGTTGTCTGCTGGGAGGCTAGCTAATTAACTGGATTACCAGTCAACAGATTCACCCAGCACCTTTGCAAGTTTCTCCAAGTATGCCTTGTCCACCTCACCAAACCCTTCGTACTCCAAACAGTCAATGTCAATGACACCTCTGACAACACCGCCTGCATCAACAATTGGCACAACTATTTCGCTCTTGGTTTCACCATCACATGCAATATGACCAGGAAAGTTTTCCACGTTAGGAACGACCTGACACTGCTTCGTGGCCGCAGCAGCTCCACACACACCTCTCCCGACCTTGATCTCCTGGCATGCAACCTTGCCTTGGAAAGGACCCAGAATTAGCAGCTCATCAGGGTTCTTTGGGTCAAGAACATAGAAACCAGCCCAGTTGATGTTGAGTGGTAATGAACGGTAGCCGTGCCAGAGGAGAGCTGCGCAATTGGAGAGGTTACACACCCAATTGCGCTGTCCATCTGCCAGTGCTGTGTATGAGTCTAAAATCTGCTGAAGAGCCTCCTCTCTAGAAGAAGTGGAGAAGAAGTTCGAGTAACTTGCATGGTGCTGACCTTCTTCACTCATTGTATTTGACTATCACATCAGCTCAGAAGTCTTTACCGGCAGTTGGTCAACAACAATAATAACAACCCCCACACAATTTCCGCGGGAACTACAACACACGTGACTTTGACAAAAACAGTTATAGTACCGATTATTGACACATCCCTTTGTTCCCAATATTCCTTTGTTCTAAAGAAAACAGCATTGCTTAACACATTAATTTATAACAAGCTCATTAGCATCATGTTATTCTTTTTAAAATGGAAACAAACTCTCGTCTAATAACCACTAAGCAACTCTCATGATGTTGTCAGTAATCCCTGACAAACAAATATCTATCTCATCAGCCACTGAGGAGGAACCTGAAACTGAAACTGAAACTCAACTACAATACGACTTGGTCAATAGTCTAAGCACACTCAAAATCAATGTTGCACCAACCCAACCACCTAAAAAGACAACTACAGACACCACTACAGATGATCCAGAGAAGGTCGAGAGTAGAACATACGTTTCAAATTCTACCAAAACTCGCATGAGACTTCGCCTATTGATCAATAATAACTTGGAATCTCTGAATAATGATCTAAAGGGTTTTGGGTTCAAGCTCATTGCGGTCTCTATTACTTGTGCGTTTGGTGGTAGAAAGAAATTTGAATACTATATAGCTCTAAAAAGAATCTGTTGCAGTACAAATTGTCTTCCCTTCATCATTTTATTAAGTATTGCATCAATAGCCAAGGCAATTTGAGTGTGAGACCATTGTGCTACCTTGGTCATATTATTTAGCTATACCGGACTGGGACATACTTTCGTAATCTTTTAATGAAATGCTTTGGTTCGTTGGGTAAAGCTGTTGAGGGGTCAGGCAACATTGTGCATAAGATTGGAGCTCTAAACCTTTGGATTGGGAAGAAACTCCAGTAAGCTCTTTTCTCAAGGCTATGCTCCTTGAATCTATTCCACAGGATTTTCGAAAGAATGAGGATAACTTCAGAGATATTATGGGACTGCTTGGAATTGAGCTGGTTTAGGGTCACTACATTATTGTTGTATTCATGATACTTGATGCATAAGATACAATACAATTTGCTACTTGAACTGCAATAATATATTAAATCTTCACCTCGAGATCTGCCCTCTTAGTCAAACTTATAAGGGCTGTCCACTGTTATTAGTCCCAGTTCGAGAGCAAAAGTAAAATAGAGTTTATCTGTTACGGTAACGGTCCGGTCCGCCTTATCACCAGGAATCACCCGCTCATCTCCGAATATAATCCCAACCCGGGGGAGGGAGGAAAAAAAACCTTCATGTAAGTATTCCTTGCATTTCATTATCCTCTTCAATTACATATTCCAATCCTATAAGAGATTAGCATAGCCCACCTCATATCACCGACGAGAGAGAACATAGAGCCTTCGGTCGTTCCTTTGATCAACAACTGTCCCATTAGGAAAAAGATAGACCCCACCACCATGTCACAGATAAAAATACAGGATTCTTCAGAGAAAAGCACATCCTCCTCCCAACATCAGAAGGAGACTACGGATATGAACCAAGTCATTGATGTTCCTGATGGTGGGTACGGTTGGGTTGTTGTCTTTGCAATGTTTCTGTTCAACATCTCCACTTGGGCAGCTAACGCAGGATTCTCGATCTACCTCGCGTACTACCTTCAACACAACGAATTTCAAGATGGCTCTAAACTAGACTATGCAGCAATTGGTGGTATTGCGTTCGGATCTGGTTTGTTTCTTATGCCCTTGGTTGTCAGATTTAAAGATCTGACCAATATGAGACTCGTGATTGGTATCGGTGCCGTTTTTCAATTTGTAGGAACCATATTAGCTGCCTTCAGTACTAAGCTTTGGCAGATATACCTGACTCAAGGTCTACTGATAGGTATTGGTTTAGGTATGATCGCAGGTCCTCCAATGGTAATTTTGCCCCAATGGTTTAGAAAGAAGAGAACTCTTGCACAGGCAATCTCATCTGCAGGGTCTGGTGCTGGAGGTGTGATGTTCAATTTGGCTATGCAGCATATAATCAAAACCTTGAGCCTAAGATGGGCTCTAATCATCCAGTCGATAATGTGTGCGACATGCACAACTGTTGGTATTATTCTGATTAGAAGCAGAGATAAACATGTGAAGATTCATTCCAAGATTTGGGACTGGGAATCGTTCTTTTCATTTGGATACTTGTTGATGATCCTCTACATCATATTCACACTTCTTGGGTATGTTGTGCTGCTCTACAACCTGGTTGATTTCACCATATCCCTGGGTTACACTGCATCACAAGGGTCTGTTGTGTCCTGTATGATTTCTGTTGGTGCGTTCTTTGGGAGACCTACATTAGGGCAACTATGTGATAGATTCGGTACAGTCACAACCAACGTATTTGCCCACTTGATCGTCTCCATTCTCTGTTTTGCCATGTGGATCCCGGCAAGAAACTACGCTACTGCAATCGTATTTGCCTTGTTTCAAGGTGCACTAATGGGTTCGATTTGGGTCTCACAGCCACCCATTTCAACACGAGTATTTGGGTTAAGAAAAGTCTCAACAGTTTCAGCCATGATGTTCACCGCTGTTGGTGCCACTGGTATCGTTTCTCCAATTATTGGTATTAAATTGAGAGGAACAGCACCACAAGGCCAGTCTTATGATCCAACACAGTACAGAGATCCTGCAATTTACACAGGTTGTTGTTATTTTGCATCCGTTATTGTCCTGTGGGTTCTTAGAAGTTACCTACTGGCCAGAGACGAGGTTGCGGAGGCTCATGGAAGTCATGAAGATAACGATGAATTACACATCAAAGTAACTTGGAAAGAAATGATTTCAAGGGCCTTTGTCATTCCAAAGAACAGAAAGGTGTAGATACATATACGCTTCCAAGAAGATTAATTAATAGACATTGTATCATGTATCATTATAACTATGGGGTTTGTAGTAGTGGTGATTTTTGTTCGGTAAAAGGGGTTTGATATTGACTTTTAGTCCCTGCAGCGAACCGCGGGGATGCACCAATCAAAAACAGGTTTGTACCGCCAGACGGGGAGCTCTATCTAGATCAAGAACATATATATATTCACACCCAGAGAAGCACCTAACAAACGCAGAATATTGCCTGAAGACAGCACCAAGCCAGCGTGAGCAGACCAAGTATAGGTGTACTGGTATGTGATGCTTTGACTTCCTCCACTTGATGTTCTTTCACCACTGCAATGTTGAAGCCGTGGCATGTCTGGGCCCTTTTCACTAGCGAAGTATCATTTCCATAAAATGGAAGCTCTGGAACAAGCTTATAATCACTTAGAATAGTAGTGGTGTTAGTAGCGGTATCAGTTTTTATCAAAGCATCCCTCTCTCCTTTGGAAAACCAGTCGAACAGAAATTCGTCAAAGGAAGCTTCATCATGAAAAGACATTAAAACGTCTTGACCAGATTTCGCATCAACGATCTGTTCCGAATCACGCAGTTGATAAACTTCAATTCGACCTGGGTCACTTTCGATTTGCGCAAGTGCCATTGACATTTGGTTACCAAGGACTAAAACTCGAATCATGAAGTGCACAAGATCTCTCATTCAGTGTAACTCAAATATGGTACCAACAGCGTATGAGCTGGGGGATCTTCAAAAGAGGGATCGTGTCATTTGCGAACGAGGATCAGGATATGTTACACCTTCGTCTCAATATTACAGAGTTGATGCTCCAATTCAGAACGGGGCAAATATTGGTTGCAGCAGTGGTTACGAAAACGTGCAGTGTGATCGTGGATCCTGTAGTTACTAGTCCCGTTTACCGTTTTTTGTTTTCTTATTAACTGAATCCAGAATATATTATGTATGTAATGCTGAAGCTAAATCCCCCGAATGAGAAACTGACGTTTACGATTTGGGTCTGAGCCTCTGCACCTGCATTGGGGACCTGAAGAAAATGAACGAAAAGAGCTATCTATTACAAAAGGCCTTTAGAGGTAGGGTCCAGATATATATATATATCATTGTAGGTTTATTTAGAGCATTATGGAGAATTATACTATTTGGTTTCGCTTGCTTCACTTACTTCACCTAGGCTCTTCTTCTCTGACTCCGAAACTGCTTGGTTCCTTCTGCTATATATTATAGACAAAACAAATACCACTGACAGAGAAACTAAAGCAATCAGACTCATAGCCATGGCAATCCATCCAAATCTCAGCAAAGAATCAGATCTGTTTGATGGGATAAACCAAGTTGAATAGTACTCCTGAAAGACTTGATTTAGTGCGTTGTATGCTTTAGTGGTCAAAGACAACCCAATAGTTATCGAAACCCATTGTGCCAAACTAGAAGCCAAAACCAAGGGCCATAGAATCAGCTCCAACTTTGAAGAGATAAAGGTGGAGAGTACCAAGGCACCAAGAAGTACTAGCTCAATAATGGAAATGACGAAGCCCGCGAAGATGCCGTTGAAACCCTTTGCAAAGTCAGCAGAGGATGCCTCAGCAAGGTAGTTACCAATTCCAAATGAAACAGACGTTCCTGAGTGAAGTTCCAAATAATTGGTTTCTATCAAAAGGGCAATATTTGGCTCATATCTTTGTTTCGGTTCAGTGCATCTGTTTTTTACGAAAGCCCCTGAGTTGGCATTAAAAGTACCTGAACAATAACCCCAAAGCCCAAACCTATAGACATCATCCAATCCTGTGTTTGATATATTCAACTCACGATAAGGGTGAGGCTCGTAAAGTACGTTAAAATCGGCATTTCTGAACCCTACCTCAAGAAGAAAGTTGCTACTTGATCTAGAGGGTGAGGTGAATAATGTGATCGCTGAAAAGCTAACACTCAAGATGCAAAGGATAGAAATGATACAGAGGATGGTTGCTTTTGGAGTTTTCATTTAATGATTCACAAAAGAGAAAAATAGCAGGAGGTGTTAGTGTCAATAAAAAAAAGACCAATTTGAAAATTAATTTTAGGTCTCCTTTATTGATTGTTATATGTGGTTGTTGAAGGAAATTGGTGTATGCGTGTGGGTGTTCTTTTTTTTTTCTCCTTTGCTCCAGCTCACGCCGCTGTCAATCAATTTCACCCGAGAAAAAAATAAAAAAAAGAAAAAGAAAAAATAATACACACTTCAAAAACACCCAGCAAACAACTCTTGATCCTTAGTTTAATGAGAAGAAAGTTCCAGTTGGACACCTAAGTTCTTCCTCTGGCCCTTATACAGGATACATATACTGCTAGATTGGTGTTTGAAGCTTGAAATGCTGTGTTAAATCACATTAAAGATGCTCAATTAAGAGAAAAGGGATGTATATCTTTTGTAGGGCGTTTTAACCATTGCCAAAAAGCCGAAAAAACGCACCATGACGCATGTGAGGTTGTCTTTCATATTATTCAACAGTTTTTGTCACCAGGGTGCTTGACTCTGTCTCTATGATGTGAACACATATACCTGAGCTGGGCGAGTCTCATAACGGCTGCCCCCGTTTAAAAAAAAACCGACAAGAGTTTTGAACAACAGCGGCCATGAATCAGAACAGAAGACACATAATCGAGTGAATGCCCACCCACCAGAACCAGCCTTATGATCCAACACAGTAGAGAAATACAGCCATACATTGCACCAGTTGGTTCTTTGCATCTGTAATTGTTCTATGGATTATGTTATTCATTGGCCAGAAAAAGGCTGTGGGAGTAAGATAGTGGTGAGCTTAGTATCAAAGTAAGTTTGGAGTAAATTTCAAAAGCTCTTATTCCAAAAGAAAGGACCCAAAAGACTTGAACTAGCAGACTCTGCTAAAATCTACGAGATACCACAGTATAAAACACAGTGGGGGTGGTGTGGTGTTTTTGCAGCCTTGTGTACTGCAATTCAGTGCTCTGTAGATGCGGTATGTATGTCAGCTATCTCCAAAGACTTCAGCGTATCACTCCAGAAGGCATTCACATCAATAGCAAAGACAACTTTACTTCCTGAAACGGCATCATGTTCGTATACGAGTTTTCCCTCTTGCTCGCCATCCTCCACACAGGATAGTCTCAGTTTCTTGAACTTCAAGCCAGCATCGCAATGACCATACTCATCCAGCAATGCCCATACGGCAACCGGATCATGAACAGGGGGACCTGCGTGAAACTGCTGTCTGGTTGCATACGAGTCGGCAAAGAACACCATCAACTGGTAGTACATCTTTCTCAGCCTTGTTCCGTCTCCGAGAATGCTCTTTTGAACGACACTGTCGCAGATAACAGTATGTGTGACATTCAATGGCAATAGCAGCACCTTAGGTCCCAGTATTGAGTCTCTCACGATAATATTAGTTGCATGAGGGTCACACCAAATGTTGAATTCACTAAAGCCCTTGTTGTAGACGCCATCAAGTCCGCCACCCATAATACTCAGTTTCTTGATGATGGATTTAGCCAGTGGGTGGGCTGTGAAAAACTTTGCCATATTGGTTAGTGGTCCAACTGCAACGATGCTTAATTCCTCTCCATAAGATTGAAATGCGTTCCAAAGTGCGGTGTTTAACGAGCCAGTGTCTCCGGGGTAGCAATTCGAAGATGCTTTGACTAGTGGAAGTTCAAAAGATCCTTCAAGACCACTCACTCCATGAATATCTGGTGCAAATTCCGGTTCTTTTACTAACGGTTTCGAGGAACCTGGATACACTGGTACTGAAGTCTTGTGAAGTGCCATGAGAAGTGCCTGGGTGTTGTTGGTTGTGTTCTCTATTGAGCTGTTTCCATAGGTGGTGGAGATTCCAATAAGCTCGAACGCAGGATGGAAGAGCGCAAGTAGAATTGCCACTGCATCATCGTGACCTGGGTCACAATCAAGCCAAATTGGGATCTTTGTCATTTGTTTTGTTGTTTAGCCTGCGTACAGTGATTGTCAAACAAATATATATATGTCTCGGTATTTATAAAATAAAACAAAATAAAATAAAATAGAATAAAATAAAATAGAATAAAATAAAAAAAAAAAGAGAAGATGAGATGAGATGAGATGCGATGAGAAGATAGTTGAGATCTACGAAATTGGATATTTAATATTTAATAGCCATGAAATCATTCAAATGTGAACAAACTGCCTCACTGTCTAGCTCAAGAACACATCGTTGCCTTGTTCAATGGCTTTCTGTGTGTGAAAGACAATGTCGTTGGACTCCCATGGGTAGGCAATCCAGACATCCGGCACAGTTCTGGCAGCAATGTAATTCTTGTCATATACATCAGCAGGGAGCTCAGCTCTCTTTGGCTTGTCCTTGTTGTGTAGAACAAAGATACCAAACTCAGTGCCAGATTCCTGAATGGTGATCCCCTTGGCAGCACACTGTTCGGCTAAGTCCTTCTTCAGCTCAGTGACGGCATAGTTCAATGTTGTTCTGGTATCATCAACTTCATCGACAATCAAGATTCTCTTGCCAATCAGAGTAAAGTCAGTAGAGGTGTAATCCAACCATTGGGTACGAATCACCTCTTTACCGATCCGTTCAGCATCGGTGGAAACGCCCTGAACACTTTCATAAAGGGATAAGACAACAGACATGATTCTGACATTGGGCTTACCCTTCTCCTTAAGGAAAGTTCTGACGAATCTGGTTGGAACCAAGCCACCACCAGCTAGACAAACTAGTAAATCCGGGTTGAATTGCTTCAATCTTTGCTGATTCTCCTGAATCAACTGGTGAATGTGATTGTACGAGATGTACATCTTGTTGTCTGGTTCAACATCATGACCGGCCATTGTTCAAAGTAAAAGGGAAGAAAAAAAAAACTAAACTGCTATAGTGAAAGGACAGCAGAGGTGGGAATGGGAATGGGAAATACCAGTCTCTCTGTTGTGTCAGGGGGAGGTTTTCCAAAACAAACAGAGGAAGGAAAGAAGGCAACTTAAAAAGGGACAAAAAAAAAGTTTTTTCTTCTTCTTTGTGGTTAATAATGTGTCCAAACCAGATTATGATATGCTTATGTCATTGCTTATATCAACGTAAATATCCTGATCTGATTACACAAACAACAAAAGTTGACCAAACAAACAATCAATCAACGGAGTGCAAGTACAGGAAAATGACGTTGAAAGTAGCCATTCAATACGCCAACGGTGAGTCAAAACACCTGAACGACAGCAGCTCCATCGATGGTGACATTGTACTAATAGACACCTATTCCACAGACTTTGTTTCGTTCTTGAACGCCTCTCCAACGCCGTATCACGCTGTTGACACTGTCAAGAGCACACTGTCAAAGCATGGGTTTAAGGAATTATCGGAAAGAGTCAACTGGTCCGGGAAGTTCCAAAAAGGTGGCAAGTACTTTGTTACCAGAAACGGATCCTCGATCATTGCGTTCGCTGTGGGTCAACGCTGGAGAGCTGGAAACGGTATTTCAATTGTTGGTGCCCATACTGACTCTCCAACGTTGAGAATCAAGCCAGTGTCTAAAAGAACTGCTGAGGGATTCATTCAGATCGGTGTCGAAACGTACGGTGGTGGGATCTGGCATAGCTGGTTTGACTCAGATTTGAGTTTAGCAGGTCGTGTCATTGTCAGAAAGGATGGTTCTTTTGTGCCAAAACTGATAAACATCTCCAGACCAATCATGAAGATCCCAACATTGGCTATCCACTTGGACAGAGATGTTAACACCAAGTTTGAGTTCAACAAGGAGACACAGCTGTTGCCAATAGCTGGTTTGAACAACGCGGTGGCTCAACAACACAAGGATAAAGGCGGTTGCTGTTCTTCCAATAACGAAGAGTTATTTTTTACTGAGGATTTCCAATCGTTAAGTTCAGTCATTGAGAGACATAACGAGCAACTAGTTGAACTCATTGCCAAAGAGGCACAGGTCACTATTGATCAAATTGAGGATTTTGAGTTGGTTCTCTACGACAACAAACAGGCAACTATTGGCGGTTTGAATGGCGAATTCATCTTCAGTGCGAGATTGGACAACTTGACTTCATGCTACACTGCAGTCGAAGCCCTGGTGGAGGCCGCATCAGAAGAATCTCTGGCCAAAGAAAGCGGTATACGTCTTGTTTCCCTGTTTGATCACGAGGAGATTGGGTCTTCCACTGCGCAAGGTGCTGACTCCAACTTTCTACCAAACATTCTTGACAGAATTACTGGGTTACAAGGTGATTCAACTGATACGGCTGAAAACATCAATATCCAATCCAGAATTTTGGAGAGCTCTTCCAAGTCTTTCTTCCTTTCTTCAGATGTGGCCCATGGCGTTCATCCAAATTATACCAACAAGTACGAATCCAATCACAAACCAAAGTTGGGTGAAGGCCCAGTGATCAAGGTCAATGCTAACCAGAGATATGTAACTAACTCCCCTGGTATTGTGCTTTTGAAAGAGGTGGCTAGAAGGGCTGGTGTTCCTCTTCAGCTCTTTGTTGTTCAAAATGGATCACCTTGCGGCTCCACAATCGGTCCGATCTTAGCATCCAAGACAGGTATCAGAACGCTGGACTTGGGTAACGGTGTCTTGAGTATGCACTCGATTAGAGAAACATCCAGTAGTGCCGATATTGAGAAAGCTGTCAAACTGTTCAGATCATTCTATGAGAACTTTAGTGATATTGAACCAACTATCATCGTTGATGGCACACCGAATTGATTCCCCGCCTTTTTAACATACCAGTAGTAAACCTAACAAGAGTTTACACATAGTGGTATACACAGATGACATCTATTTTGATTTACGTTTATGTTGCTTAGCCTTTAAAGCTTCAATCTTCTTCTTCAAAACTGCCTGTTCATCCTCACTCTCGCTGCTGTCGTCACCAATGGCAACGCCGTTGACTTCCTCATCACTAAAACCAGCTTCCTCATCGAGCTCATCAGCTTGTAATGGCTGGTCATCGTCGTTGTCACTTTCACTGTAGTCGTCTTCTTCGTCAGCAATATCCATGAAGCCATCCTCGTCTTGCTCTAATAGTCCATTGAGTTCTTGGCCATCCACTTCTTCATCCAAGAGATTGGCGTCATCTAACTCTTCAATGTATTCAACATCTGACTCATCTGACTCGTTGTAATCCTCCTTTTGAAATTCCTTGTTGGCCTTGTTGGACTCTTGCTGTAAATAGAGAACATCCAATCTGCCCTGGAGCTCAAGTAATCTAGGAAGAGTGCTGGCCCTTCTAGCCAATGTTGAGTGTAGTGAAGAAAGAGACTTGGAAAGATTTGGAAGGTTGATGAGGTATCCACCGTGGATGAACATGACCCATTTCACCCACACATTCAATGCTCCTTGACGAGAGGTATGTCTGGCAATACGCTCTGCTAATCTCTCCAACAGGACAGTTGCCAATTGAGTGTCTAATCTTTGAATTGTGGCCTTCAGAACGCTTTCATCTCTGCTTGAAAGAACAGTCTCTAGTAATGCATGGTCATTGGATCTCAATGCCTGAGTAAGAATAACAGAGAGGGAACCAGCAGTAGCTTTACCATTTTTCTTTTTAGGCAAGCTGCTCTCCACCTTCAACAGTTCAATCTTCTCAGCTAAAGAAGGCCCGTCATTCTCTTCTTCTTCTTCTTCTTCTACCTCTTTTTCAAGGTTGTCCAAGAACTTCATGTTATCTCCACTTGTGACTTGGGATCTTCCCTCATTATAACGCTTTGGAGCAGCAACATCTTGTCCAAAAAGCGAGTGATCATTCCCCTGAATTTTTGGTCTATCCTTAGTGATAATAGTGATTTCTGACAACTCAGAGATCTTGATCTTTTCAAAGTATGGAATGTTCTGGTTCTCTAACCAAGTAATGGTGATAAATTCTGAGGTTAGATAGGAATCCTCAACTCTAAGCAAGTCATCGTTGGAACGCTTCAGTTCAATCTTGTACATTGATTGTTTTGATTGTTGAACCTTTCTCTTGCTGCTCTTGACGGATGAGGAGTTATCCAACAACACACTGACAAATATCTCGACATATCCATCTTCAGTAATCGCAGCAACTGTTTGATCAAAGTAAGAGATACTCAACACATTCGATTGAGTAACAAGAACTGTTGGTGTGGCTTCTAGAGAGTATATGTTGATAAATCTGTCCCCGTGTGCAGCGGTGATGAAGCTGGTGCCATTGTTGATTGGCAACAGAGTGTGGATTGGTGAAATATGACCAGGGAAGGTCTTGATTACTTGCTGCGTTTCAGCATCCACAAGATACACACTATGTGATGCTAGTAGAAGATGCGGCTTGTTGTTATACTCTATGACCCGTATCAAATTGATAGTTTCAGTAAACTTGAACTGCGACTTAGGTTTGAACAAAACGAGATCCCACTCAATAACATTCTGAGATGCATCAACGGACCAGCCAGAATTGGTGACTGTGGAAAACACATAGTCATTAATGCTTGAACCCGTTGGGGTTTCCAGTTTTCCAATCACTTGGTTGGCAGATGGTGAGTATTGGAGAATGTATCCCTTGTTCAGTCCAATCGATATGATCTGGCTATCCAGGCTGCTTTGAGAGATACTCATTCTTCTCTTCTTGTTTTTCTTTGATGGACTGCTTCTAGAGTCAACATCTGGCGATGTACTCCATGCTAAAGAAGTGACTTTCTGACCCTTATCCAACGCAAATGCATTGGCAAGCGTCGAGGAGTTGTTGGTAGCCTGAGCTCTGATTCTATGCGTGTCAAGTGCAGTGACTACTGACGCATAGTGGTTCCCCGAGGAATCGAAGGCAGAAGTTACTAATGATTTAGACATATTGATCTTCTCTATATGTCTCTCTCTGTATGTCTCTCTCGATGCTGATGCTGCTGCTGTTGTTGGTCCTGTCTCGAAGCACTTCCCGATGAGCCTCTGGTGTATTTTTTTTTAAAGGAGGAAGGAGGGAAAAAAAATTTCGACCAGTCGTGTTCCTACCGAAACACCCCTCGGAATATTACAGGACGGATATCACCACGTGAAAAATGCCCTCGGATAAAAATAAACATGAAGGGGAAAAAAACAAAAAAAAAAAACATAAACAAAAATAAAACAAAAAACATAAACAAAAATAAAACAAAAACAAAAACAAACAAGTCAAACGCACATATTCATTCTGATTTGACAGACTTTTGTTTAAGCTGGGCTTATGGTATCGAAAATGACTGATTTTGGTAGCAGTGCGACAGAAGACCTCAGTTTGCCAAAGGCAACAGTTCAGAAAATCATTAGCGAAGTGTTACCCTCTGAAATGACGTTCTCCAAAGAGGCTAGAGATGTTGTCATAGAATGCTGCATTGAGTTCATCATGATTCTCTCTGACACATCTAATGACATCGCCGAGCAGGAAACTAAGAAAACTATTGCATCCGACCACGTGGTGAAAGCTCTTGAAGATTTGGGCTTCAATGACTACATTGCGCCGATAGAGAAGGTGCTTGTTGAACATCGTGAGTCCCAGAAGGGAAGAGAGAGAAAGAACAACAAGTTCCAGAATTCAGGCTTTACAGAGGAAGAGCTCCTGAGACAGCAGGAAGAGCTATTCCGTCAATCCCGTTCAAGATTGAAAAACCAAGGCTCATCTACCAGCGTTCCAGATTCAGATGATCCAAATGTTAAACAAGAAGAGTAAAGAAGAAGAAAAGGGGAGGAAGGCTCCCTTTTCATGTGTATACGATTTTGTCTGTCTAGAGTTTGTGTTTGACTGTGTGTGGTTTTGTTTTTCATAGCTGGTTGTAATGGTGTTTTGGGTGTTTATTATGTTCAAATAGAATCTACGGGTAATATAACGTAGGTAGAGAAGCAGAAGCATTCATTCATTCTCTCTGTATAATATATATACCGACTATGCCAGAGTCAAAGCGTTGTTCACGATTTCCAATCTTTCCTGTGGAATAGACTGGAAAATCGCATTGTATCTCTCTGGAAGTTGGCTTTGGATATGCAATAGTTGGTTCTTGAACTCTAGGAATATGTTGAGTTCATCCAATGGGGTATCTTTAAATGCATCATCCATATCAGGCCCAAACTCGCCGTCGCCTTCGAACTCATTGTCATCAACTTCATAGGAAGTTGGTTCGGTCTTGAACAGATCTTGTCTCTTTTGTACAGCAATCGGCAACCTCTCAATACCCAATGTTAACTTATTAGCTAACTGTGGTACAAAGTTCTCAATCGAAGACGGCAAGCGAAGAAGAGACAGAATCGACAATAAGGCCATAGTTTGTAACTTCAATCCGTACACATTCTCTAAACTTGGAGAAATATTGAACCAAATCTCAAATAGTCTAATTGTCTCGCCCCTGGACTCCAATACTTGTAGAGTTGTAGTTGGATCGACATACAAAGATGCCAAAATAACTTTGATCACGCTGAATGGGGCCAGATCTTCGCTCTTGAAGTTGTTAAGGATAACTGGTAGGTTGACTTCATCGATCGATTTCAAAACAAGAGTCTGATATTCAACCAGTTCGAAAGCACCTTGGTCATCATAACTTAGAGGAGAAGATATCAACCTCTGAAGAACAGTACCCATCAATTGAACTTGTGGAGCAGATTTGTCCAATCCCTTGAATCCATAAGTAATGATATTTTCATAGAATGGGACATAGTATTCAAAGTACTCAACAGCAAATGTCTCAAAAGAATCAACCGTCTCCTTGAAAACAGACCACATGGAGGGGGAAATCTTTTTTTTGTTCATAGTCAAGCTCTCCACCAATTCCATAGATTCTCCCAAGAAGGACACGGCAGCATTGTTCAATACAAATTGAATAGCTGACATAAAGACCGGTTCCAAATCCACAGTTGACATAGAGATGATCATTGTGGTCATTGTGTTCAAGTATCCAACAGCTTGGTATTCTTTGTCTGTGTCTGAACCATCAGATCTTCCCTTTGCGTGGATGTCAATAACCTCTGTGGCAACTGCGATAAATTGATCGGTCAACTTCTGGCCCAATACTAGCGCAAACGGTTCTAGCTCTTTTGAGAAACGTTCGACAAAGGCCTCCATAACCTCAGCAATCATATCCAACTCATATGAGCTCGACATGTTGAGCAACTTCTGCATAATGACAGGTACATCGTTGGAAATAACATCTGTAACCAATGGATCGGTGATTAAAACTCTTAAAGCATCCGCACCTTCAATTTGCACTGGAAGGCTGACTTCGTTCTTGAAGTTCTCGTACACACCCTGGAACACCCTGGATAAAACTTCCTTGTCCTCGTACTCACGGGAAAAGATGGAAATGGTTTCACAGGCTCTTGCTCTCAAAAACTCAAATGAACTGCTTAAATGAGGAACAACAAAATTGTCAATAATTTGATCAATTTGACTCAAAACAGGTGAATCTTTCTTTTCCAAAGAAATTGAAATAGAACTCAAGATACGCAAACCACCTTCAATTTTCAAAGCATCTGCTTCAGACTGGACTGATCCATAAGTGCCGAAGAGTTCATTTAGAAAATTCAGGACGATTGGTAGCTCTTCAAATCTGTGATGAACTGTGACAAACAAAGCATCCACTGCAGCAACATCAGCAGTCTTAGATTCTCTATTGATATCAAAGTATCTTCTGATGTACTCTTCTGGATCATCTTCAAAAAGTTCCAGATTCTCTTGGCACAGACAACGAAAGATCAAATGCTTTAAAATGATTTCAAAGTGCGGCTTAATGTACTCCCAGGCAGTGGAGATGGTGCATTTCTCAATGAAGCACATTAGGTAGTACAGAGCAAAATCACTCAACCAAAACCCTTGACTCCATCTTTCAATAATCTGGAAGTAGCTTTTGAGAATCTCTGGTACGTAATTGGCGTTGAAATATTCTGTAAACTCAGGACTGGATGTTTTGGATGTTGGCTTGACATAGCGTGAGTAAAACATTTGTAGATTTCCAAATGCCCATTTATAGCACTTAATTCTCTTATCAAGCGTTCTATCCATTGGGTCTAGTTCCATAATCTTGGAGGGAACTGGTCTTTGGCCAGCAGTGAGATGGATGGAGATCCATGTCGACAATTTGCTAATGTCAAAGAAGTACTGGGGCATGGCGCTAAATGTTGAGTACTTAAAAATCTTGAGGATCAGATAAAGGACATCACCCGAGTGATAGTCTTCTTTGGACAAGACGTCAGATGCAATTCCTTCAAGGACTGGGAAGGTTTGTGAAATGTATGAATCAATCAGACTTCGATCTGTACTGGTGAATCTCAGGGATCTGGTGACTTCATACAAGAGTAACAGACCGGTATAGACATGAGCAGGTTCAGCCTTGGAGTTTAAAAGCTGAAGAATTGGTTCATCCAACACCCACATACCACGGCCCAAGATGCTTCTGATGGCAACGCTTAATTGTGGTCTAATATGATTGTCATTGTGCACCTTCAAAATGGCCTGTATTAGGCCCTGTTTGATTTGCTCCTGTTCATCAGATTTGATCCCTTTTTCATTTTGAGCATTCCAGTAGTTGGTGACTCTGTTCTTGAAGAAAACTGCGGCAGAGTTTCTCTGTGAAGGGGACACCTGCTCGTCAATAGCCAATTCTAAGCAATAACCAGTGAACCCAGGCTGCTTCTCAAAGTCTGAGAGCTGTTGCTCCGCTTGTTTCCGAAGTTCAGGGTTGGCATCAATTGAGCCAGATAGAGCAGCTAAAATGATCTGTCTTTCCATCAAAATTTTAAGAAATTGATACCTTTTTTTTTATGGCGGCTGTTTATGTTTTTGAGACTGCTTCTGGTCCCTTGTTTTTTTCTGTTTTTGTTTTGTTTTTGTTTTTGTTTTTGTTTTTTGGTTGTTGTGTTTTTTCTTCCTTTGATCCTTGTGCGTGTGCGTTCCAAAACAGACCGTTTTGTTAGGAGCAACATTATTATAAAGAAAGGAGTGTCTGTTTTTCTTTCTTCACAGATATCAAGATCTATGGAGTTTTGTGCTAGTGCTTGTGCTTGTGCTTGTGTGTGTGTGTGTGTGTGTGACCTGCTGACAATGGCGAAACTGAACTGGAGAGTGGTTCATTATCTTAGTTACCTTGTGACTCTGTTCTTCATATTAGAACCATCATATATCCATCCTGATGAGCACTTCCAATCACTGCAAGTGTTGACTGCGAAAATCTATGGCTGGGACCTTGAGATCCCATGGGAGTTCAACGAGGCCACTCCATCAAGAAGCTTTGGTGTTTTGTACCTGGTTTATGGTCCACTGCTGTACATCAACAAATGGCTGCTTGATTTGAAGTCGCCTCTGGTAATACTTTACCTGGCAAGAATTCAACTAGCAGTGTCATTTTGGATAGTGGCGGAATTGTCAACGAGGATCCTGTGCAAGAGCAGACAGGAGCAGACCAAGTCTTTGTTTTTCGTTTACACATCCTATGTCACATGGACGTATCAGTCACATACGTTTTCAAACTCCATTGAATCACAGCTGTTGCTACTCGCTCTGTCACTGATTCACATTCAGAGAGAGGAAGGTGGCCGCGGGAAAGATGCAAAGCCGTTGTACATGTTGAACCTCATACTTGGTGTTGTCGCAAGTATTGGTGTTTTCAATCGAATCACATTTGCGATGTTCTTGTTGTTCCCAGTTTTGACACAGGTTAAGACCTATTGGAAGTTCAAGTCATCAGCCGTCATCTTACTTTTATCGTTTACCCTGGTATCGTATATCCAGGTCATTGTTGACACCAAGATGTTCAATTCAACTCATTTTACCATCACTCCTTTGAATAACTTGGTGTACAACTTCAACCATGATAACTTAGCTCGCCATGGAATTCACCCAAGATACACACATATTCTAGTTAATCTGCCACAACTCGTTGGACCAGCGCTGATTCCATTCGTCTTTAGAAACCACCATAAATCATCGATCCCATATCTATCCATACTGTCTGGAATCCTGCTATTATCTCTTGCACCACACCAAGAGTTGAGATTTCTGACCCCAATCGTCCCTTTGGTTTGCATTTGTATCGATTTCACCAATTTTGAGGATCCGAGAACCACTGAGTGGATCATTAGGGCTTGGTGTTTGTTCAATGCTATTTTTGGTATTATTATGGGCTCTCTTCACCAAAGAGGAGTCATTGATGCTCTTTCTCATCTACAAACGCTGGACTTCGAAAATACAACACACTTGTGGTGGAATACCTACTCACCTCCCACTTGGATTCTAGGTGACTATAAACTGAGGAAGAATAAAGTTGTTGATCTCATGGGACTCGATATCGAACAGCTTCCGGTGAGAATAGCACAATACGACAATACCGAAGAGTCTTTGTTGTTATTGATTGCATCCCGATCATCAGTCCCATTGCTAGAAACCGCCAACGACACGGTGCATTTTGAGACCATTTGGAGTTCCAATTGGCACTTGGATATGGATCACTTTAACATCAGTGACATAAGGACATTCTACCCTGGAATCGATATATACAGGATATCGTTGCTTTGAAGGGATGGGGTTCTATTCTATTTAAATCAAATTGCCTCTGTATAGTAGTCTGCCACCACCAAAGTTCCGAATGGCCTTATGTCTCTGTTCGACACCTTGCAGTCTTCGCCACGCTTCCAAGATATGACGAGGCTCAAGTGGTTTACTTGCCTGATCTGGAGCATCAAAAAGTCTCTTGCGTTTAATCTCTGTTCCAGTAGGCTGCCTCTTCTGGCTATTCTTGGCCAAGTGCATTTCTTCCTGCTTGACAACCAGTGCAGCTTCAGTCAATGAGCACACAATCTCAAACGTCAGGAATCCAAGAATATCAACCACATCATCAGACGGTTTACCATCAGTCAGTATAGCAAAATTGGCCCATTCTCGAAAACGTCTCGCTTTTCTGAAAGTAAACGAGGCCTGTCTGCACTCTGACCAGTGCACATACTCCTCCTTCGTCATGCTCTTTGTCCGATCGTCAGCCATCTTCAGCCTTTTCAAACTCGCAAGACTGGCCTCTCTTTCAGCGTCATCCAGTTCCTCATTCTCGTCTTCCAAGGCCTGCTCAGAAAACATAAACTGCAACTCCCAGGGCAGTCTGATTTTAGACTTCTTCGCCTTCATCATGTCAGCAGTTCCTTTGTTGTTAGACCCTGGAGGACCAGAACCGGCTGCTGCTGCTGCACTGTCCTCAATAAGATCAGCGCCTTCGACACTACCAGCCTCCTGATCCTTTGCATTCTTTCTGACATCCTTCCAGGATAGGTAAGTTCTCAAGCGATTAACCTTAGCCTTATCAGTTCTGATGAGAAAGATAACATCTTCAGGTGCAATCGACTTGGATCCACGTGCGTTCGCCGTCCTACTGGACTCGACCAGAATATCAATCACTTGACCACGAACAATGTCCTCTATGAGCCAGGTGGTTTCAATGGGAGGGTCAATCGTCTCGCCTGAGACAAACATCATCTGCTGGATCTCAACACGATATTTGTATTTATCTGCTGTACCGTTCATGATAGGGACTGTCAGAATTCAGGCCACACTGCGTATTCTGTTCTGTTCTTACGATGTTCCTGGACTCCTCCTCCTCGTTGGTGGTCTTCTTCTTTTGAGTCCACTTTAACCGAATAATTTTAGTTTATCTATCAAATACACCCCTACACCAAAATGAGAAAGACCCATATAGACGCATATGAGTAAAATTCCCATTCTCTTTCTCTTTCTCTTTTCTCTTTCTATCACCATTATTTTGGAGAGTGTTGATATGGGATCTGTTATAGAGAACCCTGAAGTTATTGCGGTTTCTAGGCCTGAAGGTGCTAATGTCATTGATGTTACACGGCTGTTATCACCCAACATTGACAATGCGCTAGTGATTCTCAACCAAAAGATCAAAATCCCAAACATTGGCTCACTGTGGAAGTCATATTCTCTTAAGGTCTGCGCCGATGGAGGTGCGAATAGACTCTTTGACTACTTTGGTGATGATGATTCTGCCAGAGAACAATTCATTCCACAATTCATTGTCGGCGATTTGGACTCGCTCAGACCAAGTGTCGGTGCCTGGTATGTTGAGAGAGGCACCAAGCTTATCAGACAAGAAACTCAGTATTCCACTGATCTTGGGAAGGCACTACAATTGATTGAAATCCACTACAGCAATCCGGAAGCTTTCCAGGCTATGAGCATTGAGGATAATTTGGCCAGTATTCACTCAGAGCTGCCGTCATCATCTAGCAGACCAGAGATACAGGTTCTTCTAATAGGAGGTATAGATGGGAGATTCGATCACACCATCCAGTCAATAAGCGTCTTGTTGAAATACTCCACAGGGAACACCACGCTGACATACCTTTCAAATACCGATCTGATCGTGTGCGTTCCCAAAGGGCTCAACTTTATTGATTATTCAAGCGATCCATCAATGTTCCATGGTGTAAACTGTGGGCTACTACCCCTGGCAGGGAAGGTCATCCTCAGGACTTCAGGCTTAAAATGGGATGTTTCTGAATGGGAAAGTGAGATCTCTGGTGCAGTCAGTAGTAGCAATCGCTTCGTTGGTGATCAAGGTGCGATTATCAATACAACCGGAGACTTTGTCATGAGCATTGAGTTTAACCTCGACAAGTTGAGAATGAAGATTGATCAATAAGATTTCAGTCAGTGTGGTCTGTACCTGGAGCTGGATATGCGGACAGGCGACTTTGACCTAGAACGTTCTTGTGGACCGGCTTTAACAGGAGTAGTACGACTTATCCTTCTCACTGGATTGTAGTATCTCTCTGGTCGTTCTCCAGGATTAATATCTTTCGCACCCAGTCCCAAAAACTGACTTCTCTGGGCCTTGCTTTCTTTCTCATCAACACTCCCCTTCTCCTCGCCGTCGTCTTCACCACCAGTCCAGCCCATCCCCCTCAACATGGCAGCCCCGAAATCAGCAACAGGTACAGTCTCGTACTCCTCTAAAGTGGCCACATCAGGCCTGCTGTCAATATCCTTCTTGAAATCATTGACATGAACCAGTGGAGAGCAGCTCTTCCCGTCCTTGTGGTCTTTAATAACTGGGATGTAGTTTATACCATACTCCAGATTCCTCTTACCTTCCTCCTGCTCCTCCTCCTTCTTCTGTTTTGAATTATTGAATCTGTCCTTGGCAACCTTCTTCCAATCAACGTTGCCAGCATTTGGTATTATAAGTAGTCCTTTCTCCTTCTGTGGCCCCATCGCTGTTTCGTAAGCACCTTCTTCATCAACTATGTCGATCTTCACAGTCCTGACTTCATCATCAACATCCAGCTTACCAAACGCCGAGGTGGTCTTCTTACAAACCGGGAACTTGGCTGATGTCGATAAGCGCTTCTTGAGTGAAAAGCCTATCCCATTGGCTTTGTTATCAGCCTTCTTCAAAGAGAATGCAACCATGGTTTTGTGTTTTGGTTTTTGGCGTTTTTTTGGCCCTCTGATTGGTACTTCTCTCTAAATAGGTGTTTTTTTGGGGGGGGGTTTTGTTATTTTATTTTATGCATCACCAACCATCACAGCCAGGAAACACAGAGTGGGTGTGGCGGCTAATACATGGTGCTGAGGTTGCGCAGCGTACTGAGCGTCGTTATACGACCACGCTTAGTGTTACTTTCCAGACAAGTCGCCTCAAGAACCTTCACCACTTCTTTGGTTCAGCGGAACAGCTCCAACAGTTCCCCACGAAACAACAACAACAACAACAGCGGTGGTGTTGCTGGTAGTGATGAGAAGCACAGCGACAATCGTACACTTGCCACAGATATCATTAAAAAGATCCAGCCATATCTGACAACTACCAAACACTACTACAGCGAGACTTCCAAGAAGATCGAGTCGATCGTTGTGCCGTTGAAGTTCCATGCAAACAAGGCTCGTGAAGCTATCAAAGAGGCCAACGCCAAACTAGAACTTCAAGAAAAGGAGAGTGACAATTATGACTTCAATGAGGATTTCACCACCACTACCACCACTACCGGTGCTGCAGATGATGGTGGTGGGAAAGTTCTGGGAAAGAAGCAGAAGAAGATTGAAGGACTGCCCTCTGATAGGGAGCGTCACCGTAATAAATGGGCCAAAAGGCTTGAATTCTACATTGATTCACTACAAGAGACGATATTCACAGCCACGCGGGCGCTTAACGATGTCACTGGTTACAGTTCTATTCAAAAGTTGAGGTTATCCATTGAAGCACTTGAAATGGAATTGCAGAAGTCTAAGGACAGTTTCCAACTGTCCAAAGAGGCACATCTTTCAGCGGTCGCCAAAAAGCAAGAGACTCAGTCCAAAGTTAACGATCTTTTGAAAAGGAAGGCTACATGGGACAATGTCGATTTAGAAAGTTTCACCAAACTGTACAAACAAGATCATGAGAATGCTCTTTTGGAAGACCAAGCTAAGGATGTTATGGAGAACGCTGAGCGCTTGGAAGTGGAACTCCAAGATAAACTATTAAAGGCAATTCTCACTCGTTATCATGAGGAGCAAATCTGGTCAGACAAAATTAGAAGAATATCAACATGGGGAACCTTTTGCCTTATGGGAGTAAATATTCTATTCTTCCTGGTTTTTCAACTGGCACTTGAACCATGGAAGCGTCGTCGTTTGGTGGGGAACTTTGAAGAGCGTGTCCAACAGGCCTTGGAGGCCAACTCTGTTCAGCAAAATGCCAGGCTTGATATCATGAGCCAGAAAGTTGAGGCCTTGAAGAACAGCGACAGGCTCCCCACTCTGCAAGAACGTCACGAATCAGAAATCGACGAAGGGGAAACTGAAACCATAGAACCACCGAAAATAGGACAATTGCCGTTTCCCCCATCGCCTGATCTAAGCTGGCAGCACACTCTGCGACTCTGGTGTCAATGGATAGCACAGCCTTTTCTGACACCATTTGATCTGCTGTTCAAGGAGCACTACCAGGCAGCCACACTCCAAAAAGAGGAGTTAATATCAATGACTGCTCTGAGCATCACACTCGGCATTGCCCTGGGAGCTCTTATATCACACATCTTCTGATATAGAGAGAGGAAATGAAAGCATTAATAAAAAAAAAGCACTGTACATACAAATAAAACATTATCAAGTTAAACGTACGTAATCAGTATTTACATCCAAACACCAACTATCTGGAAATTTCGCCTCGGTGGGTGGCAATTTTGAACCATCAACAAACAACAAAACAACAACATCAACAACAGCAACATCAACAGCTCACCGCTTTAAATCGTTTCAATTCTCTCACAGTCCGTTCAATATGGAAGATCTGGGAATTCGCCCTTCATCGACTCCCACACTAGATAAATCGAAATTTGAGAGCCTTTTCCTGACTAAGAGTAGTAGTACGAAGGCGGCTTCGTCCAGCATCAAGGATTCCTCTGACGTTTACCTCAAGCTAAAGAAACTAGAGAAGGAGTACGGGCTTCTTACGCTTCAAGAAGAGTATGTCAAGGATGAACACCGTCATTTGAAGAGAGAGCTGGTGAGGGCCCAGGAGGAAGTGAAAAGAATCCAGTCTGTGCCATTGGTGATTGGTCAGTTCTTGGAGCCTATCGATCAGAATGTTGGTATTGTATCATCCACGACTGGTTCTAACTACGTTGTCAGAATATTGTCCACTCTTGACAGAGAGCTGTTGAAGCCATCAGCCTCTGTTGCTCTGCATCGTCATTCTAATGCCCTTGTTGATATTTTGCCACCTGAAGCGGATTCCAGTATTGCGATCTTGGCAGAGGGGGAGAAGCCAGACGTCACATATGCTGATGTTGGTGGGCTGGATATGCAGAAACAGGAGATTAGAGAGGCCGTTGAATTGCCATTGACACAAGCAGATTTATACAAGCAGATTGGTATTGATCCACCGAGGGGTGTTCTTCTGTACGGCCCACCAGGTACTGGTAAGACTATGCTTGTGAAAGCAGTCGCCAATAGCTCTACGGCTGCTTTTATCAGGGTGAATGGTTCGGAGTTTGTGCAGAAGTACCTTGGTGAAGGGTCAAGAATGGTGCGTGATGTGTTTAGACTGGCCCGTGAAAATTCACCATCGATTATTTTCATTGATGAGATTGATGCCATTGCCACGAAGCGTTTTGATGCACAGACGGGTGCCGATCGTGAAGTGCAGCGTATCCTATTGGAATTACTGAACCAGATGGATGGTTTTGACCAAACCTCCAATGTGAAGGTGATTATGGCCACAAACAGAGCGGACACGTTGGATCCTGCTCTTTTGAGACCAGGTCGTTTGGATAGAAAAATTGAGTTCCCATCTTTGAGAGACAGAAGGGAACGCCGTTTGATTTTCACAACTATTGCATCAAAGATGTCGTTGTCTCCAGAGGTTGACTTGGACTCCCTGATTATTAGAAATGATCCATTAAGTGGTGCCGTCATTGCTGCTATTATGCAAGAAGCGGGCTTGAGAGCTGTGAGAAAGAACAGATATGTTATCTTGCAAGGTGATTTGGAGGAGGCTTACACTGCTCAAGTCAAGACAGGGAGTGAAGTTGACAAGTTTGAGTTCTACAAATAAGCAATGCCTATAATGACGATGCACACACACTGTATGTACAGTTATTGAGAGTCTGTGCTAATCAGCTACGATCAAAAATACAAAACCTAATAACCCAATAATAACAAAATATAACAAACAAAATATAACAAAACAAACCTGTTCAAAAGAAAGTCAAGCTGCATTCACTGCAGATGGCGTTGAAAAATCTGATCCACAAGAACGAGTGGGTATGCTGGTCCTCTCTCATGGCACACCTCCAATCCCTTGATCTCATTCATAATAGTATCAATCTCAAAGTCATGGGTATCGTTGAGAGATGACAAGTAGTCCCAGACCTCAGGGATGGTCAGTCTCTTGAACTCATAAGGGATTCTTGCGTCGGAGACTTGATTTAATGTGATAAAGTAGCGTTCTTGGGATGAAATGTCTTCAGAAGTCTTCTCAGGGAATGAAAAGTTTTCACCATCTCTTCTTGGTCCATCAGATGGAGCATGTGCAGCAGCATTGGATGACACGGTGTGATTACTATTCTCTAGAAGTAGCTTGTTCTCAGTGGAGATGACAATGTTCTCTCTCTTTAGGTCATCTATTTGTTTCTGTAGCTCCATCTTGTCTGTCTCAGACCGGTTCAACTGGTCTCTAAGCTCCTTCAATTTCGTCTCCTTTCTCTCTCTGAACGCTCTCTGCGCAGCTCTGTTCTGGGCCTTTCTCTTGATTGCTAACTCCTCCTCGGTGAGTTTCTCATCTCCGCTAAAGCCCTGTTGTATCTTCGCATTCATAGCCTCCACCTCGTGTGCTGACAAAGGGACATTGAGTAGAGCACCGGGAGAGCTGTTATCAGAGCTGTTACTTGGAAGAGCATACTCGTTTAAATGGTTTCCCTCCCTTTTGATGCCGTTACTGAATTCGTTGAAGAACTGATTCTCCATCAACTGACAATCTTCCTTGTCAGTAGTTTGGACATTTTGGTGCACAACTCCTTCATTTGTCAGACCTGCTTGTGGAGGGAAGTTGAGACCAATTTGTGGATTGAAAGTTTGCTGCTGTTGCTGAATCCAGGGAGAATTCGGGTCGAAGGTGTAGTCCATCGGGGTAGGTAATTGTAGGGTATTGCCAAAAGGTAGTAAACGTTGACAGCCAGCCCAGTCACTACGGTGTTGGTTTTTTTTTTTAATTTGTTGTTTTTTCTTCTTTCTGTGCTTGTTTCACTCTCTTCGCCGCAACAAGTTCGACCGGGGTCTGTTAAACAGGGTAACACCGGGTGGAAGAGTTATTAAATGGTCATCATCTTGTCTTAAGTTTAATTCTAGACTTGGTTGAGAGAGAAAAAAATAAAATGACGTTGTTGGGGTTGTTCTGTTCTGAAGAGAGATGGTTACCTTATTTGCAAAATTTTGTAGTCCAGGTCAGTGTACTCTATTACTTATTGGACAAATCCCGGGCCCTACCTGACTTTGTCTCTTTAGGGAGGCGCTCTAAGAAGAAAACCAGAGCCAATGGAACCTGCATCTCGGCACGCACGCACAGTGAACTCTGAGTTCTACAGTCAGTTTCGGGAAAACTTTTATATATACACACGCACTTTTCCAGTAGGCGATGCTGCTGCAAGAAGAAGTCCGTTCCGTTAGCTGAAAAGGTTAAATATTGATCAAGCGTACCTCTAAACTCTGTTTTCTTCCCGCAAAGTATAAAAAAAGAAGTAGAGCGCTGTGCTAAAAAATCTAGCTAATGGCCTTCCAGGGAAAAAAAAATGTAAAAGACATACATATCTAAGTGTCGATCCCCGCCTCGACCCGATGGACTGGAATAGAGGCGGAAAAGCTAATTTTTTCTTGTATTTTTTTTTGACAAATGATAATCTGGATGGGGAAGAGGATGATTTAATCCACAATCCCTTAAACCTGGTACAAGCTCAAGCAAGCAAGGGATTAGCCGTATCTGTCACAATCACCTCACGCAGCAGCAGCCATAATGGCCCAGCGCGATCCCGCAACATCGGTGTACATGCCTATGTTCACGCGATCCCAGATCGTGACACTCCACATTATCCAGCTCACAGTGGCCACAATCAGTGTGTTTTCTGGTCTCCTCAGTTTCTTCCTATGGTTCCGAATGGATCCTCGTCGCAGAATGATATTTCGACTGCAGTTACTGCTGAGTTTGATTCTATGGGATTTCTTAAAGGCTATGTGCTACCTCGTTATTGGCTCCGCACGTTTGCGAAATCTCGACCAATTGCTGAACGCAACAATACCACTTAATTTAGGTTTCTGTGATGGATTGGGATTCATCGTGGCTTACTGTGCCTATAATGCCGATTGGATTATCCTCATGCTCGCGATACACAACGCGATGGTAATATTCTGGCCCAACTTGTCACATACCTACCGTAGAAGAGTCATTCGATTCAGGAAAATGTTCAGGAACCTGTGGAAAGTGATGAAGTTTGAAATAATACCTACTATCCAAAACGTCTACTTCTCTGGTGATCCCGAAGTGATGTATACCAAAGAAGGAGGTATCTTTAAGGCTCGTTGGCCACTATCAGCCTGTATGTACATGATTGGAGTGGTTGTTTGTTCTTCCGTTTTCATCGACAATGGCCATTATAGTGCGGATCTTTCATGCACTGTTCCAAATTCCCAGGTTTGGAAACGCCTTATTAATGACTTCATTTTGAAATATATCAATGTGGTTTTCATTTTGAGCATCTACAGTGGGATGATCATTTACCTGTTCCTACAATTCAGGAGAATAAGAAAAGAGAAGGAGAAGATCTACAACCAAAACTTGGTACCCAATGAGACGTTTAATTTGAACGCCAATTTACAAATGGAGCTGATGACCATTGCCAACTCTCGAACCCAAAACAATCATGAGAAACAATTTCGTGTTGCCATGAAGGATATGAAAACGTTTATGCTCTATCCATTAGGCTATGTCTTTATATGGATGCCAGCGATTGTTTCTCAGATATTTTTCTTGTACGCCAACAGAAACAATCCATTTGGACTAAGACTGATGCGGGTAATCACTGTTCCTTTGAGTTGTTTCGTTGACACAATTATCTTCTTGGTGCGAGAGAAACCATGGAGATGCACTACGGCCAAACTGCAAGAGAGAAAAGGACTATTCTTTGCCGATAAGGAAGGATACCTCGAGAATGAAGCCCCTGATCTAAGTTCAGAACTCAGTGCGGATCAGACTGACCTCGTGGAGGTGTTGGAGAAAGAAATCCCTTCTGCTGCTGCAGTACAACAAGACGACAATGGTCAGGAGAATATCTTTGATTTCATCGAGTTCCTTAATAAGGGACCGATAACACAAAAATTTGTATGAATAAACGCCCTAAAAAGCTTAATTGATAACATATAATAATGATGATAACAAACAAAAATGTACAGCACTCCATGGATAAAGGTTAAAAGCAATACGTACAGTTTTTTTTGTTGTCGTGTTTGTTTTCCCGATCGCCGGCGCCATATTTCTACTTTTTTTTTTCTTTTTAGAATAAGCAATTTTTTTTCTGCTTCAGCCACATCCACCATGCAGTAGCGGGGATTCCTGCAGAGCGGGAAAAAATTGTTATTTCTTGACAAATTGTATGTATATATATATGCATATATAAACATTCAAAACAAAACATATCATCATCACATATCACCACATATCATATGGAGGCACCCGTGATTGACCAATCGAGCACATTTACTCAAGGTGATTCGAATGTGTTCATGCGACAGTACACTGAGGGTCAGGTGCGGAAGCTTTTCATCGTTCAAGGGGTAGCCTCGATCTTGAGTGTCATCATGGGCACCCTAGGACTTACACTGTGGTTTCGCATTGCACCAACGAGACGTATGGTATTCCGCCTACAGCTGATAGCAACTATTATTTCATGGGACTTTGCCAAGGCTCTGGTCTACTTCACACTCAGTATTGCAGGAATAGCAGACTTGAACAGGCTAAGGAATCCTGAGCTTGACTTGGATACTTCGTTCTGTGACGGATTTGGCTTTGTGGTCTCTGTGTGTAGTTACAATTCGGACTGGCTTATTCTAATGCTGGCTGTACATAGTGCTCTGACGATTTTTTGCCCACAACTGGCAAGAACTTATAGGCGCCGCGTCTTGAGGTTTAAAGTGATGTTCCATAACATGTGGAGAGTATTCACTTTTAAACTAGTGCCCACTTCAGTAAATAGTGTTATTTTCCCATCTGATGGACCTCACCCAGAACGGATCCTCATCAAAGAGGGCGGTGTGTTTTGGTTTCGCTTCTACATTGAGGTCATTTTTTACTCTTGCAGTTTCATCTTTGCAGGTATGTCCTTTCTCAAAAATTCAGCAAATGATGGCCATTACAATGCCGATTTTTCCTGTACGGTTCCTGTGTTCCCAACGTGGCTCCGAATCGTTAACAACCTGGCACTCAGATGCTTCAACATCATTGCGATCTGTCTGATTTACTTGTCGATCATAATCTACTTGGCAGTCCAGTTCAAACAACTGCGGAACGAAAAAGATCTACTATACCACCACCACAACAATAACCACGGCAGCAGCAACAGCAGCACTGACTCCAATCAATCTGCCACAATAATGTCAACAACAAGAAGGACAGACCCTACAACCACCACCACGAACAACAATGTGAGTCATATTGATGATAACTTACAGAAAGAGCTCCTGGAGATTGCCAAAAATGATGCCCATGAACAACAACTCAATACAGCAATGAGGGAACTAAACACTTTTTGCCTTTACCCTATTGGGTACGTTATTATATGGACACCCAACATTGTATCTCAGTTCGTCTACATCTATAATGGCAGGTCCAATCCATACGCACTTCGTGTTGCACGTGGTGTCATGATCCCCCTGAGTTGTCTTGTGGATACAACTTTCTTTCTGTTTAGAGAGAAACCATGGAGATACAGAGTAGATCCTATCCAATACTCTGAAAATGTCCAGTTCGAGAGCATCAGCAGATGCGAGAAAAACAGAGCAGAGTATGACTTTGCTTCTGCGACTGAAGATTTGGACTTTTTAGAATTTCTCAAAAGGGGCCCTGCTACTTGAAGTCCTCCTCGTCGCCGTCGTCATGTGTCAAGGGTCAAAAAAGGAAATTGGTCATGTGACATTTTGATTTTAAAGTGAGCACCTGTCAAAAAAATTCTGCAGAAGTCGGGAAGTCCGCAAACTGTAAAAATTATGCACTAGCTTGCTTTAATAATTTTTTTTTTGCTCAGGGTATTAAAGAAAATGAGAAAGAGAAACAAACAAACACACAATCAATCAAATCAAATGACTGGTGAAACTCTGAAAATTAAAATCATACTGCCGTGATCAGTCCCTCGTTCTTCACCTCTGTTTTGCTGTTAGAAATGAACCCAAACATTTGGGTGTACATGAACACATACTCTGCGGGGGAGGTTCGTGCGTTCCATATCGTGCAACTAAATGTGTCAATCATTAGTTTTCTTATGGGCATTTTAGGTCTGTTGCTGTGGATGAGAATGGATGCCCGTAGACGGATGGTTTTCCGATTGCAATTACTGTTGGGGCTTATCCTATGGGACTTTTTGAAAGCTGTCTGCTATTTTTGCATTGGTGTATCAAGACTTGGATCACTCAAAGAACTTCTCAATCCCCAGATTGCAGTAGAGCGACGTTTTTGTGACGGAATTGGATTTGTGACTGCTGTTTGTGCCTATAATTCTGATTGGTTGATTCTTTGTCTTGCAGTGCACAATGCAGTGATGATCTTTTTGCCACAGTTGTCCAAGTCGTACCGACGGAGGGTTGCACTCTTTAGAACAGTAATTATGAATATGAAGAGGATATTGTCGCTTCAACTGACACCTACATTCTCTCATATATTTTACAATGAAACAACAAGGGCCATTTATATCACAGAAGGCGGAGTGTTTCGTATTCGTTGGTATATCAGAGGGGTTTTCTACTCCTGGTCGGTTTTTGTTGCAGGATTGGTCTTTGTTGATAATGGCCACTACAATTCTGATTTTGCATGCACGGTTCCTATATACCCTGTTTGGAAGAGACTAGTCAACAACATGTTGTTCAAGTACTTTAATGTCGTTGCCATTATGACAATCTACTCCACGATTTGCGTCTATTTGGCACTGCAGTTTAGGGGATTGGAAAAGGAGAAGGAGAAGATTTACAAGACTATGACCACCACCACCACCAACAACAACAACAACAACAACAACAACAACAACAACAACAACAACAACAACAACAACAACAACAACAATACTACTACTGCTAATAGTGATATGGACTATATGGTGGATCTGCTCAACCTTGATTCCAATTTACAAATGGATCTGATGGATATGACCAAGTCACACTCTAGATCCAACGAGGAAAAACTCCATGCTGCCACCAAGGAAGTAAAGAGCATAATGGTTTACCCATTAGGGTACTGCTTCATATGGATGCCCACCATTGTTTCTCAAACCTTTTACATTTACCAAGGGAAGCAAATTCCGTTCGCATTGAGACTGATGAGATCACTGACACTACCACTGAGCTGCTGTGTTGATACTCTGATCTTTCTTATTACTGAAAAGCCCTGGAACTTCACCACGACCAAATTCGAAGCGAATGGCGGCGCTCGGCCTTTCAACGATGAGGAACCATACTATGCAGCAGTAACTGCTAGCAGTAGTGGCGGAGATTCTTCCATTTCTGGGACAACAAGCTCTCTGAACAATATGAAAACAGCCAAAGTACCACCGCCAACAAATAATGTTGTGATGAATGGACTTTTTGACAGCTCAAACAGGACGTTGGTTTACTCAGCAAAAACACCACCAATCCCGTCATCATCATCACTTGCGGCTGTATCTGCACAACAACAGCAACAGTCTCCGGAGGATGTTGAGATGGACTTTATTCAGTTCCTCCAAAGTGGACGGCAGATCTAGAACACGACTACGACAACAGAACCCATGCATAATGCTGTTTACCTGAGACCTATACGCGCATCAAGAAACTCATTAGAGAGAGAGATTTTTTGTGTTTAATCTCGTGGTGTTTTCACTTAGTAAATATGAGTCAAGATAGTTATGCAGTGCATATGCACACATACCTGCCTAGAGCTAGATCTGGCGAGGTTTGTAGACATATACATTACTAGTTCCCTCCCGGTTCTCAGCCCACCACCCACCGCGTTGAAGGATTCAGTATGAAACGAGCTTGCGTACCTACGTTCGTGCATTACTGCAAGTACTGAAAAAAAAAGAAAGCCAAACTCGAAATCACCGGTGGCCCCAGATTAATTTGGTGGTTTCATTTTTGAGGTCTTTTTTTCCCTGTCCTTATATATCACCACTAAATCGTATCGGGAACAGAAACTGATTATGTAATCGGTACTTATTTTCTTTTCTTTTTTCTTCTTTTTTTTTCTTTTTTCTTGATTTTTTTTCTTTTTTGATATGTTGATATTTTGAAATTCTCCAAAACACAAAGGAAAAAAACTGAACTGTTGTGAAATTTGTACAAACAAAGGAAAGAAGCGCCCAACTACTTTTTTTGCTGAAGTGTCGTTGAAATCTTGCTTCTACTGTCGCCTATTAGCGTCGTTATCATCATCCTACTTTTGTGCTGTCCTTCTAGCACACTATTGCTGACGGGCATAGAATTCTTTTTAAAGAACGCGCTGACGAACCAACGACACACACAGAGAGAGAGAGAGAGAGACTCAGATGTACACGCAACCGCTAGCGCCACCAATAATAAACACAACAGCAGCAACAGCTTCACCAAGCTTCCAGCCGGATCTGATACAGACCAAAACGCCTGCTGACTCTGAGTCGTCTCAAGAGCTGCCCGCCAATTCCTCCAGTGGTCCCGCTACCGCCGCCAAGCCGCCGCCAGTTTGGAATGGCAGTAGCAGCAGCAGCAAGAGCGAGTATGGAACTCAGGAGAGCAAGCCTGCCGCTGTGCCCTCTACAAACACAAAGGGTCTTCACACCGTGTTCATTCACAAGCTGTACAATATGCTGGAGGATCAGGAACTCCATCATCTAATTTACTGGTCAAACACTCATGACTCGTTTCTGATCGCTCCTGGTGAGGAGTTTAGCAAAGCATTGGCCCAGTACTTTAAACACACCAACGTGGCTTCTTTCATTCGTCAGCTGAACATGTACGGATTCCATAAGGTGAGCGCTGAGAACACCAACGACTCTGACGTTCCTCTCTGGGAATTCAAGCATAGTCTGGGAAGTTTCCGTAAAGGTGACGTTGATAGGTTGAAATCTATCAAGCGTCGTTCATCGAAGCACTCACAAAAGGGCAATTTGAACAGTGATTCAGGTGGGGGTGTATCTGATACCGAAACTGAAAGATCCAACTCATTTGGAGACCTTGCACAGCTCAACAATGACGCAAAGAATAATGCGAATGCCGCCGCTGCTACTACCCTCGATCCAATGTTGAACATGAGACTGGCTGAGTTGGGTCATAATCTCGCTGCACTGAGACACGAACATGCACGTTTACAATTGAGATATGATAATGCCATTGAAGATTTGAGAAGAACCAATTTGGATATGGTTCATCTTGTGGATTTGGTACAGTCCTTGGTCAGTTCAACGAAAAACAAGGATCAGCAGTCATCACCAAGCACAGCGGGAAAAACTAACAACAACAACAACAGCAACAATATAGGGTCGCCTGTTTCTGGCCCTCCCTTGGTAGCTGCTGATGACATGCTTGCAGAAGTTGAGGCCGACATTGCAATGTTTCGTGCGTCTATTCTTCAACGCGCAACGACAAAAGATTTTGATCAGTTCAGAGTCTCATTTGCCCCTTCATATCAGGTAAACCAACAAATCCCAAGATCCTCAGTCACCAGCCAGCCACAGAACCTCGCTCCACCATCCCAACAACAGTTACCAAATAGACAACAGTCACCTCATCAAACCCCATCAAATGGGAACCCGAATCTGGGAACTACACAACCGCAGTCGCCGGCTGATTCAAACGGTCCTGTACCATACCCTTATCCATACCCAACATCCAAAACACCAAGTCAAGTAAAGATGGGCCAAGTTGTCCATGATCCTTTCAACTCACACAAGTCATCAACATCAAGCAGACAACGAAACAAGTCTGTTCTGTATGATCCTTTGCAAACTGCACCAACCTTGGGTCAACAGCAACAGGTACAACAACAGCAGCAACAACCTCATCAATACCAACAATACCAATACCAACTACAACAACAACAACAACAGCAACAAGCTTTGTCACCAGCAACTGTTCAGCTTAGTTCAGCTTCTAACTTGGCCCCAAACCAAGATACTTCGGTAACAACGAGTCCTACTGCCAGTCAAAGCAGTTACTTCCCTGAGTACACAGCCTCTCAGCACTACCCACACCTTCCACCACATAACCACATCCAACAATCACACAGTCTTTCATCTCCAATCCCAGGTAATGTGACCCACTCTCCACTTTACCCTCCACATGGTGGTGCGGAAAATATCTCAACTCAATCTGCGCAATTCCAAAATGCGGCGAATATGGTAAGAGAACAAAGATCATCTCCATTCTCAGGAACGCAGCCTGTTCCTGCGCAACAGATCTATAGAGGAACCCCAGAGGAAATTATTCGCAAGCGTCACAACTCCAATCCGAGCAGCATCGATAGAAACCCTTATGAAAACATGCCGCGTTCCATGCCCAAGACTCTAAGTGATGATAATGTTCCTAAATCCCAGAACTCACAACTTTTGGCAGCAGCTGGTGTTTCTGTATCTTCTTCTGGTTTCCCAGAATATTCCACACATCAGCCAGCACTACTACAACCTCCTCCTCCTCCAGCTTCACAGAGACCCGGTGGTGTTGATGATCCAAAGGGAGTGGTAGTACACCTCCCAGGGCCGGCACAAACACAAACACAAACAAATAAGCCAGGTTTACATGCGCTGTTGAACCCTGAGAGAAGGGACTCTGTTTCTGCCAGTATGGTGATGAACCCTAATAAGAAGATGAAGAAGTGAATGGACTTTGTTCAATTATAGTAACTGGATTAATTATATTTAAGGGGAGCAAAAAGAAGAGAATGAATATTATAGACTTGTGGCAGCAGTAATTTTATAGACACCTCAAACCAACCAGTTTCTGATTCTTTTATGTTTTGTTTCAAGTAGCAATTTCAATAGAACAGTATTATTACTTAACAGCTCATAGTCTTGTTTGCTTTTCAGTGTAGCTCATATAAAATTCGGAAGATGCATATTCCTGGTCCCTTGGCCCAGTTGGTTAAGGCGTGGTGCTAATAACGCCAAGATCAGCAGTTCGATCCTGCTAGGGACCATCTTAATTGCCTTCTTTTTTTGATTTACATCTGAAACTCGTGGCAATAATATTGTCTGGATATATATATATTCGTCATAGGTAGCGTTAAGAAGGATGGATGAACAAAAAGACATTATTTGTTAAACTCCAAAAAGACCTTGATACACTTCTCCTTTGCGGAGTTTGCAAACACGTCGTAGGCCTTCATAATGTCGTCAAACTTGAACTTGTGAGTAACCAACTTCACTGGGTTCAAACTACCTTGGTCAATCTTAGCCAATAAGTCCGGTGTGGTGTTAGCATTGACCAAACCGGTAGAGATGTTGATGTTCTTGATCCATAACTCTTGCAATTGCAAGTCAACCTTAACACCATGGACACCAACATTGGCGATACGGCCACCTGGAGAAATGATGTCTTGACAGGTCTGGAAAGTCGCTGGGATACCAACGGCTTCAATGGCAACATCAACACCATTGTCCAGTCCCTTTCTAGAGTTAACATTGGTGTTGAAAGCGGAACTAACCTTGTAGATCTCATCCCTGACTGATTCAACCTCTGAAGGGTTGATAGTGACATCGGCACCAAACTCCTCTTTGGCGATTCTCAATCTTTCATTGTCAAAGTCAACAACAATGGTCTTGCCTGGGTTGAGAGTCTTTGCAGCAATCAAGGCAGAGATACCAACAGAACCTCCACCAACAATGGCAACAATGTCGCCTTCTTCAATCTTACCTGCAATGGCACCAATTTCGTTACCAGTTGGCAAGATGTCACTCAACATCAACAGAGCTTCATCACTAACTTTACCTTCATATGGCTTGATGTCATACAGAGACTTGTCAGCGTGAGGGATTCTCACGTATTCCGTTTGAGTACCGTTAATAGTGTGTCCCAGGATCCAGCCACCATCGAGACAGTGCGATTGCAAGTTCTTATTACAGTAACTGCACTCACCACACGCAGTGATACACGAGATCAACACCTTATCTCCCTCCTTAAACTTGGAAACAAGGGAGCCAACAGAGTGAACGTATCCTAAACCTTCATGGCCCAAGATAGTACCCGGAGTAGTTTCTGGAACATCACCTTTCAAGATGTGTAAATCGGTACCACAGATAGTAGTGGCTGACAGTTTGACAATGGCATCAGTTGGGGACTGGATCTTTGGGAATGCAACCTCCTTCAGAGCCTTCTTGCCTGGCCCTTCGTACACCAGGGCTCTGGCAGTTGATAGTTGTCTTCTGGCAATGGTTCTGAGCATTTGAATACGTGGGGTAGCGACAATCAATTGGCTAAGATGTGTCAAATCAAAACAGAACAAGAACAAGAGCAAAAAAAGATGGTGGTTGGCAGATGGGGAGAGCGTTGCGCGAAACTAGCGATTGTTCTTTTTATTTATACACACATCTCACTGGGGTGTTTTATTTTTTGTTTTTTCTGTCTGACACTGTGTAAAAGCAACAGCTGATTGTTTTTATTTTTTTTGACCCCGTGTTTTTTGTTTTTGCTTTTGTTTGTTTATTTTTCTTTCGGAGTAAGTTTGCGGGAATTAGATAGTGATGATTAGTAATCAAACAGTAAAAGGACTCTCAAAACACAGAAAACGTGACCGTGAAGTATGTGAGTGATTTGTAAGCAATTTGTAATCTCTATTTAGTTATTGGTGTTTTTAATGAAGTTAACATATGACTCTATGGCCAAGCTGGTTAAGGCGTACGACTGTTAATCGTAAGATCCGCAGTTCGATCCTGCGTAGGGTCGTTATAATTTTTTCATCCTATCAGTTTCTGACTGGATCTTTCTCTTTGAGATATACTTAATTGGTTCAGGCCTTACCTATTTCTATCTATACATACAGTATTTTGCTTTTTTCTTTTCCTTTCCTCTATCTGAATACCCATCATCACCATTACACACTTTGTTTGTTTGTTATATTCATTTTTTTTCAGTAGTTGAACAGCAACTTGTGCTGTAGCGTTCTGCTTCCCAAAAGGTCCCAATCACCTTCACTAATCCACAACTCCTCCATTATCTTCAGTCTGGCAAACACAGCACCACCTTTCCACGTGAGGATTGAAGGATCAATCTCTCTTGGTGCTGGAAGAACTTCAACGTTCAATATTGCACCATTGCTTGTAAAGGAGTTCAAAAATTTGGCCATTTCAGTAGAAAGGAGGCCATCCAAATCTTCTCGCAACTTTGGGAGATTAACATCATCAAGTGGTAATTTGGACAACTCATGTTTTTTTTCAAAATCAGCAATGATTCCTTCACATGTCTTGAAAAATATTGGGAACAGAGCGTATGATAAAATCTTGGATCTCCAAATGTTGATTCTATCAGTGAGCATCAAGTCCAATGCTTCAATCTTGGAAGAACCACCAACAATCAACAAGTTCTCGTAAAACACCTTCATTTTAGCAAAGTCTGCTCTAGACCCATTGGTAACACTCTGAATAATCACCTTGTCCAATTCTGCCAGGACGGGTTTAGCTGTAGATGCCCTGTTGCTGCCAGAATCAGGCAAATCGTTGTTTAAACAATCCTTCAAAACTTCGAAATCATCCTTGTCTGAAAACAAATTACCCTCAAGAGCATTCCTCTGTGTCATTGAAATTGGATCACAAGGTTCACCAGTGAAAATGTCAGTTGATTCCTTATCAGTGAAACTCTTTTCTTGAAAACCGTCAGGCTTTGGAAATACACCGGGAAAGAACAGAGCCATTGGGGATAACATCACCTCATCAAAGACTTTGAACTCATATTTCTCAGATAGTCTATCCTTATATCTCTTGATAAAGTTGTACAGCTGGACAGTGATGTTTGCATCCTGGAAAGTAATAAACTTCTCCTTTAGCTGCTCCATCTGCTGCCACTCGTCCCCATTTGACCCGTCAAAATCAATAGGGAAGGAATTCTCCTTCAACAGTTGGTAAAACAATCTCGTGATATCATCACCACCATAGTTCAATACAACTCTTGAATTTGGAACAATCATGCCGTCATCAATACAGGCGACTTTTGTGGTCTGAGCTCCAATGTCAATAACACAGGCTTGTGTAACACCGGCACCATATGTGGCAGCTAGGGACTCCTGAATAACACCAACACCAGAGAATCCCAATTGGAGAAGAAGACGAATGAACGTCTCAACGTAGATCTTATCATGAAGATCAGGGATCACAAGAACTGTATGTAGCTCTTTACATGACTTGATGTTGTACTGGTTTCGCAAAACATGAAGGATCATCTCCTGAATCTCACCAACGAGTTCCTCTGTGGAATCGTATTCGTCATAGTTGAATATTCCATTTGTGATTAAGGGCCAACGCAGTCTGTACCCGTTGGTGTCTAATCTCAATGCGTCTTGTCCGAAATAGACCTTTCTGTGGTCTTGACTATTAGGTTTGATGTATTCTGGGCGATACATATCGTTGACTTCAGAAATGTTCTCCGGTTGAACCTTTTTGTTGAAATTGGAAGCCACTTCGTTCGAGTTGGGAAGCACACGTCTCTTGTAGTATTTCATTCTGTCCTTGAAATCTCTTTGTAAAGCCTCCTTTTCTCTTTGATACTTTTGAGTTTGTTTGTTTGATCCCCGGGCAGACTTAGCTTCGTTTTTCAACTCGCCTGGAAGGGCAATGACAAAGGGCACGGTCTTTGGATAAATGTCAGATGCAAGTCCAATTCTCAAGTTTCTTGAACCGGGATGGATAACGACAATATCTGAGCCTGCTCTCTTCTTGATCTTTTTTTCGACCCCAGTTTCGTTTGTACCTTCATCGTCGTCTGCTGCCACCTCGCCTTCTTCCTCCTCCTCGTCTTCTTCAACCTCAGCATCGTCATCTTCAATCTGTGGAGTTGACTCAGTCTTTTGGTTTGTTTTCAGTTTGGTCAATCTCAGCTTTCTTCTTTCTCGCAGGATAAACATTTGATCATCCTTTTTTAAGTAGTCGGTAAAGTAGTTCTTTTGATTAATCAAAGTCAATGGTTCAAAGACAGAGTACTTCAAACGATTATCACGTCTCTCAATACCCGAACTCTTGATCTTTCGCGCCATTGTCTCAGCAGCTTTGAGTCTTCCTGCACGACGACGTTCCAGAACTTCAGCGCTAACTTTCTTTCCAGTCTGTGAGGTCGCTGTTGCCGCTGTCGTTGCGGCAGCAGCCACTGCTGCTGCCCTCTTGACCTTCTTTGGCGCTGGGGCAGCGGCTTCAGCGGCTGTCGATGCAGAACCGCCTCCTCCGCCACCACTACTACCTGGTGCAGCGTCTCCTGTCTGTGGTGATGACGGTGTTCTGTCAAACATTATATAGCTCGTTGCGATTTGTTGGCGTTTGAGCTCTATCTCAAAGAGAGGATCTCAAAGAGAGGAGATACTTTTTCAAGAAATTCATGTGTTTGTGTTCTGATTATGTCATTAACTATGTGATGATTAAGTCATACTACCATATCCACAATCCGATTTCCGATCACGTGATCTCTCTTTCTGGTCGTGGTCAGCGGTAGTGTACATACAATATATATGTGATCTGGACTATTGGGATTAGGAAGAACCCCTGATATACTTGTTGACTTGTGGTTGGATTGTTACCAATAATTGCGCACTCTCTCTACATACATCAAGGCAACAAATATCAGCAGCAGATAACATCACCAAACAACTATTCCATTGGAGCGGGAGCTATATTGCTGATGATGGTTATATATTAGCTTAGGTGGTTTTGTTTTCTCTGTTTTTTGTTTAAGCGAGTGAGTGCAAGGGGATGATGGAATGGATGGATGGATGGTTGGTTGTTATTTCCCCCTTCCTTTCCTCTAAGCGTGGGATCATAACTACCAAGATGTTTCTCCCCTTTTACTGGTGATGGTCGTGGTGATTATTTGATTACAATACAAAGAGGTGGTGCAGACGCAGATACAGATGCAGTAGATCTAAAGAAAGAGGGGCGGAAGAGGAGGAGGGGCGGAAGAGGGGGAGCTGTGGTGGCGCCAACATTTTTGGTTTGAAGCCCTACCATTCATCCACAAGGTTTAAAGCCCGCAGCTCTGCTCTCCCTGTCATTGCCGTCGGCAGCTATAAGAACAAGTTGTGTGTATGTATTTATTTATTATACAAAAAGTCCTATACGAAAGCCATTGATCGATCCGCCGTAGTAGTCTGCTCTCTTTCTCCTTTCTCCTTTCTCCTTTCTCCTTCTCTCTCTTCTTGTTCGCGGGGTCAAAATTCGCGCACGAGAAGCTCCACCCGAAGCTCAACGTATGTGCCCCTACCGGAATATATAAACACATTTATTGTGTATCTGTTACCGTGGTAAAATGACAGATACGTTTACCGCGGGCCACAGTGGCTCGGGGGTTCTTTCTTTGTGTTCTATCTATGTACACCTCCATCTCTCAGGCCCACATGGGACTGGTTTTGGCTCCTTCTAACAAAACCTGTAAAACAAATCTGTGTATGTGACAGCCTTTGTAAAATGTTTCTCCTTCCCGCCGACATCTTCTTTCAACTTGTTGTGTTTTGTGTGATCGTTTTTTCGTTTTTTTGTGTCTTCTTTTTTTCCCTGTTTCTGTGTTCTGTTTCTGTTGGAAACAGCAGCAGCCCCTCTTTCAGCACCACAAACACGAGATTTTTCGCCCAAAAAAGAAAAAAAAAAACCGTGGGAGAGCGTATTATCGATTTGGGAATGGTGTTGTGGTGGTGGGTGGTTGGTTAAAAGTTGGTTGGAAAAAAAGTTGGGGGTAACTTTTCTGTCTCTCTCTCTTTGTTTCTCTTTCTCTTTGTTTCTTTGAGAAGAAAACAAACAGACAGAACACACACAGCCAGCGCTTCCTGCCTTCAAATGCTCAGAACAACCGCTCGCCGTTTCTCCACCTCCTCTGTTCGTGCCTCTTATGCCGACACCATCAAGAACCTTAAGATCAATTCTGACACCAGAGTTATCTACCAAGGTTTCACTGGAAAACAGGGTACCTTCCATGCCCAACAGGCTATTGACTACGGCACCAATGTTGTTGGTGGTACCAACCCTAAGAAGGCAGGCCAGGAGCACTTGGGCAGACCTGTCTTTGCCACTGTGAAGGAGGCCATTGCCCAAACTGGTGCTTCGGCCACAGGTATCTTTGTTCCACCATCAATTGCCGCCGCCGCCATTGAGGAGGCCATTGAGGCTGAGATCTCCCTTGCAGTTGCCATCACAGAGGGTATCCCACAACACGATATGCTACGTATCGCCAACATCTTGAAGACCCAGTCCAAGACCCGTCTTGTTGGTCCAAACTGCCCCGGCATCATTGCCCCAGACCAGTGCAAGATTGGTATCATGCCTTCAAGCATCCACAAGAGAGGTAAGATTGGTATTGTTTCCAGATCAGGTACCTTGACCTACGAGGCTGTTGATCAGACTACAAAGACTGGCTTGGGCCAATCCTTGGTTATCGGTATTGGTGGTGATCCATTCCCAGGGACCAACTTTATTGACGCCTTGACCCTGTTCCTAAACGACTCAGAGACTGAGGGTATCATCTTGATTGGTGAGATTGGTGGCTCTGCCGAGGAAGAGGCTGCTGAGTTCCTAAAGCAACACAACTTGACCCGTGCCCAACCAAAACCTGTTGTTTCCTTCATTGCCGGTCTATCTTCTCCACCAGGTAGAAGAATGGGCCACGCTGGTGCCATTGTTGCCGGAGGTAAAGGTGGTGCTACGGATAAGATCAAGGCCTTGGAGTCTGCCGGTGTCAAGGTTCAACCATCCCCAGCCAGATTGGGCCAAGCCTTGGTTGAAGAGTTCAACAAGGCTGGCTTGTTGTAATAACCGGGAAGCCTTGTCAAGTCAAGTCAAGTCAAGTCAACACTTGGTCCTGAAATAAAAGAGAGAAGAAAAAAATCAACTGTCTAATGATATACACACACGTGAATGATATTGTTTTCACCTCTCCGGAGAGGGTTGATGGAGAGGTTGGTTTTATGTTTTTATTGTAGCACCTCGCTCGGTGTTAGGCTCATGTCAACATCAATGAAAAACAGAAAACTCAAAATCGTGCTGCTCCATAACGCCGTAGTCGTGGATACAGGTGAGGCTGATCTTTTTACCAACCGCCATCGCCGATGTCCAGGTGATGGAAGTGCAGCAGGAAGTTCATTCAGAAATACACGTGAACGGTCACGTGAGATATATCCAACAACCTAAAAGGTGGTCACATGATTCTATCAGTCTACTCATATCGCATCGCATATCGCTCCCAATGGTTTCATTAAATTCTTATGCTATTATACAGCTTTCCAATGCAATGTATACCCCTCTGTTTCTCTAGTATCTCTCCTTCATTCTTGAGGCGACAGTTCTCAAGTTACCGTAAACTTTTCCTGGTGGAGAGCCCAAAATCAAACTCACAACGGCCTCTCTGGCAATCCGTATGTGTGTGAAACCACCAAGGATATGAATCTTGGAGTCAGCTAACACAATTCTGGTTCGTGTGGCGTTCTCAATCGCAAACTTGGTCTTACCGTCCTTACCAGCAATACGGCCAATGGCGCGCGCCAAATGATCGCCTTGCAAAGTCTTGACATCCTTCACCTCAAAAGTCTCGATATATAAATCATCGAGTCTCAGCAACGCAATGGCATCATCAACATCAAAGCCTAGTGTGAATGTCTTGATGAAATCAGCACCCTTCTGCAGCGCACCTGGGTCAGTCGTCTTGGCCCAAGTTCTAAGCTCCACAGTCTTGGTCTTTAGATTCATTCTCACTTGGAGTTTCAAGTGCTCCACGAGTGGAGGGTATATCTTTGGCCAGTTGCTCTTCAATGGCGTCATTCGATGTGGGGGAACAGGCACTTTTCTGGTCTCAATCTTAACGCGCTCACCAGAGTTAGCAGCAGACGAAAACCGTGGTTTGCCTTCAACATCAAGTACCACTCCTTTAGTTTCTTTCTGTGATGTCGTCGTCGTCGTCGTATTCTTCTTCTTGCTCTCCTCCTCTTCATCAGGATTGATAGTTCCAGAAGCATCAATCAGCACTTCATCGTCATCTTCATCCTCTGGAACAGGCATCTTTAGACCAGTAGTGGTAGGAACAGCCGCCGCCGCCGCCGTTCCTTCTGTTACTGTAGTCTTCTTCAAAGCAGTTGGAGCAGCCATTATTGGTAAAGAAAATGAGTGTTGGTACACAGATAGAGAACCAATCAAAAAAAAATTTTTTTGATGAGATGAGATTGACAAGTTACCCTGTCTTCAAAGCAAAATTCGCGAAAACTTCTCGATTTGTGAAAACGAGTTTCTTTTTTTTTTTCTCTTTGCTGGGCGGCTGGCGGAAATTTTTTTGTCTTTTTATATAAAAAAAGAAGGGTGGGCGGCAAAAAAAACAAAAATTACAACTTTGCTTTAAAACCAAACCAGCTTTCTTTTATACAAACGATATTTGGGCGGCTCCTGTATCCTCAGCTAAGAGGAGTTCGACAACAGTATCAACAATCAAAGAAACTGAGCGGGCTATTTGCGTGTGTGTGTCTGTGTGTGTGTGTTTTTTTGGTACACTCTTCCCCCACACAAACACTTTAAGGGATGAAAGATGTCACTTTTAAGAAGAATACTGCCTCCAACCAGGCTTGTGCTGTCGCACACCTCTGTTGAGCGAACACTACTACGTTGGTCACCACGTCCGTATTCGGCTATACTCAGCTCTTGCTCGCCACCACTGACGACTCGTTACTACCATCAAACTTCCAAATGGCATCAGCAGCAGCCTATTGACAAGGATCATTCACTCACCAAGTTCCAACCCACCGAGCCTAAGATTGTCTTCCCGCCTAAACCGAATACTATCCAGAGCAAGGAGTCGCTCTTATCCCAGACAAATTCCGTATGGCAACGATTTGCTATAAGATCCAAGTGGTTCTTGATCAAGGGCTACAGACCATTCAACACTTCAGAAATCACGGCATTTTTTTCATGGATTATTCTCTCGCATATCATCTGGGTCATTGTCGGCACCACCACTTTCTTCTCCCTGTTGTTTTACGGGCTGAACTCCATCTTTGCCAAGGAGCTTGTCGGAAATCTAACAGGCAAATTCATCACCTGGATTAGTCCCGGACTGGATATAAAATTCGAAGAGGCAATTGTTCCCGAGTGGCAAAAGGGCATGATTGACTTCAAAAGGGTCATTGTGAAGACCGTGGATGCTAATACCAACGGAGTGAAGCTCGATCTTCAGATTGAATCGTTAAAGCTGACACTCTCTTTCAAGAAGTGGAAGGATCTGAAAGGTATGATTGAGGATGTGGAAATCCAAGGCATGTACGGTGTGATTGACCGTTCCGAGCTGCAAGAAGACGTGTTGGAAATCTCTGGTCTGCAACTCAATGAGAACTACGAGCTGGGGAGTGTTAAGATTGTGGATTCAAAGATCAAGGTGATTAAGAGAGGCAAAGCAAAACCATTGGACATATCCATCTACAGCTGCGAACTGCCACGGCTACGGCTCAAGTGGATCTTCCTTGACTTTTGGAATGTTGGATCCATGAATGGTTCCTTCAATGACTCTCTATTCACCATCCACAAACGCCAACACAAGTATGCGTATGTTAACGATATCGAGGATGACAACAACCCATGGAAAAGAATTTCTAGATTTAGACTCGACCAGATACAGATAGAAGATGTTGGGCTCACTGGGTCTCAGTTCAACTGGCTACTGGATGGTGGAAAGGTTGAGATAACTGCGGACATTATGCCACCAGCAGATGACAATGACATTCCTTATGATATGAGATATGTCGTGATCGACCTCAAGATCCAATTCAGCAATCTAAGAGCCAAAATCCCAACTGAGTTACCCAAGTTTTCGAATGGTGAGCCAATAGTCATCACCATGGATGAACTCAAACCTCTCATCAACTACGTCAACATTAAGCGTCTCGAGCCTAATGACGTTAATAATGATGAACTGGGCAATCTGCCTCCCCTGTCCTTCCGTGTTGTTAAGAGGCTCAGTGATTTGGAAAAAGTGTCCACGTTGAGAGAATCAAAGTTACTCGATTCAATAGCAACTGAGATCTATATCGACATGGCCAAACACGTTCATGAATTTGAGATTGAGCAACGCTACAAGAAACTGGAGAACTGGTCCAAGGTTCTTGCCTCCCAGTTGCTAGTTGTTGGTCTGGGTGCAATGGCGTGAAAGCAAGGAGAAGAGGTACCTGTACATAATAACCTTTTTTAATGAGAAACGACGATTAAAATTTATATATAACCTAGCCAGCCAAACCATACATTATTTACAAAAACACACAATAGCAAACAAGCACAAATGACACAATTAAAGGCGGCCAGGGCCGGAGCCGGAGCCCACCGGGTGGCTTGGTAGTGGTAGTGGTGGTCAATATGGTGGTGCAGTGCTCACACCGTCAGCTTCTCTTTGAACAGCTTTTCAATCTCCTCAATGGCCTTCTCGACACCCTCCGGTTTATCACCCATACCTTGCACAATGTTGCCTTTACCACCAGCTCTACCACCAATAAACTGAGACGCAGACTGAGCCAACTCGGTGGCATTCACACCCTTTTCAATAGCACTGTTAGACACATAGCAACCGTGGGCAACCTTGTCGCTGTTACCAGTGAAGATGTAAATTGACTTTTCTGGATTCTTAGACTTGATGTGGTTAATAGCCTCGGTAATGGCCTTCGCATTAGAGCTAATGTCAATGTACTTGACCATGAAGTTGGCACCTTCATGGTCAACAAAGTACTCCTTCACCGCGTCCAACGTCTTCTTGTTCTCAGCCTTTTGTTGAGTCTTCAACTCATCCTTGTAGGCCTTGTCAAGCTTGTTGAACTTGGCCTTCAACTCATTCTTTGCCAACACGGAGATGTTCAATTGGCCAAGCTTGACACCAGCCTCCTTCAATTTTTTCTCCTTTAAAGGGCAAAACTCCAAAGCGCCAATGTGCTTCAACTCATCGTTGAACTCAGCAGCAATTCTTTGAACCTCGTGAGCCTCGTTACCAGTGACAACAACAATACGTCTGATACCCTTGGCAATACCAGACTCTTCAACAATGACAAAGTCCTTGATATCAGAGGTCTTGGCAACGTGAGTACCACCACAGAACTCAATAGACACTTCGTGCCACTTGTGGTTCTCTGGGTCGGCCAACAACTCCTCAATAGGGTGCCCAATAGAAACAACTCTAACAGGATCAGGGTATGTCTCACCAAAGACAGCTCTAACAGCAAAAATGGATTGGGCAGTCTTCAAAGGAAGATCTTGGGAGTATACAACATGTGCCTTCTTGATCTCATTGTTGCAAATCTCCTCAACCTTAGTCAATTCCTGCAAAGTCAATCCTTGTTTGTTGGAGAAGTCAAATCTCAACTTTTCTGGAGCAACCAAGGAACCCTTTTGGTTCACCTCGTCTCCAAGAACCTCTCTCAAGGCCAAGTTCAAAATGTGGGTACCTGTGTGGTTGTTTCTGATAGGCCAGCGACGTAATTCATCGTAACCAGCAATAACAACATCATTGGTCTTCAGGGCACCTTCAACCAATCTACCAGTGTGGTAAATAAAACCAGCATATTGTTGGGTGTTCTCAACGTTGAACTCGGCCTTGCCATCGATAACAATCTTACCAGTATCGTATTCTTGGCCACCTTGCTCGGCATAGAATGGAGTCTTGTCCAAGATAATCCCATACTGCTTAGTGGTATCAGTGATCTGATCAACAAAGTTCTCACCATCATGGATTCTCAAAATAGTGGCATTGATATCCTCAGTGCCAAACTTAAACTCATCATTGGTCTTTGGAACTTTTTCATCAGCCAATTTAGCCAAAGAATGAACATCCAACTTCAAAATGGAGGTACCCTTGGACTTACCACCAGCCTTGGAAGCTTCGTAAGACTGGATTCTGGCTTTTTCAAAGCCCTCCTCGTCAATCTTCAAACCAGCCTCTTCAGCCATCAACTGGGTCAAATCGACTGGGAAACCATAAGTGTCATACAATCTCCACACATCCTTACCATCCAAGATCTTGGTACCTTGTTGAGCAGCCTTAGCATATTGATCAAACAACTTTTCACCACGGTCCAAAGTTCTGGAGAAGGAAGCCTCCTCTTCGTTCAAGATCTCAAAGGTGTTGTCAGTGTTCTTAGCAACTTCTGGGAAGATATCTTTAACCTGCTCGATCAAAGTTGGGGCTAATTGGGAAAAGAAGTTACCAATCGGGTAGTTGAAGTACTTTCTAGCATATCTGGCACCTCTTCTTAGGATACGTCTCAAAACGTAACCTCTACCTTCATTGTTTGGAACACCACCATCAGAAATGGCAAATGTCAAAGTACGGACGTGATCAGCCAGGACTCTGTATGCAGTGTCAATACCATCGGTATCTTCCGCACCAAACTTACCAGTGTACTCTCTGGCGCCAGTGATTTCTTGGATTCTCTTGAACAGAGGTTGAAACACATCAGTGTCGTAGTTGGAGCTGACATTTTGCAAAATGGAAACTAGTCTTTCAAAACCGAGACCGGTATCAATGTGCTTGGCTGGCAATGGCTTCAAGGACTTGTCAGCTTCTCTATTGTATTGCATGAAAACGTTATTCCAAATCTCAATAACATTAGGATCGTCTTCGTTAACCAAGTGGGCAACATCTCTGCCACCAATTCTGTCAAAGTGAAGTTCAGAGCATGGACCACATGGGCCCTGGTCACCCATTTCCCAAAAGTTGTCCTTGACGGAACCTGGCAAGATTCTCTTGGGGTCAACACCAACGGATTCCCACAAGTTCTTGGCCTCTAAATCTGGCTCCAAACCCAGGGCTTCATCACCACCAAAATACGTAACGTAAATCTGATCCTTTGGCAAACCGTAAACTTCGGTCAACAATTCCCAGGAAAATTGGATAGCCTCCTTCTTGAAGTAGTCCCCAAAGGACCAGTTACCCAACATCTCAAAGAAGGTGTGGTGGTACGAGTCTCTACCCACATCTTCCAAATCGTTATGCTTACCACCAGCTCTTATACACTTCTGCGAGTTGACGGCTCTCTTCAAGTTGTAGAAATCAGAGGTTGGGTCAACAGTACCCAGAAAGATAGGCTTGTATTGGTTCATACCAGCGTTAGCAAACAACAAGGTTGGGTCCTCGAATGGGACGACTGAAGACGACGGAACAAACGTGTGACCTTGCTTCTCTATGAAGTAGTTCAAGAAGGTATTACGCACCTATAGCTCGTAGTTAGTATTTTTGTGTACTGTACTTCACAGCGGCAATACTGAGAGAGCTAACCGCTCTCTCTCTCTCTCTCGCCACAAAAAGAAAACGGGAAAAACATACCTTCTGGGCGGTCCATTTCTGTTCAGTAGACATGGTGCTCAAGTTTCCAAACGATCTTTTCGTGTGAAACCAGCGTGTAATGCAATTCGATCTTCGTGCTGCAAACACCATAAAAAAAGTGTTGAAGATTGGAATCAGAACAATTCGTTTTTGATTTTTTTTTCCTTCTTCCTTTTTGTGTATTTTGTTAGGGGCAGCAGCAGTATTTAGTTTACTTTACCATACACAAGTTGAAAAGTTGATGATGATTCTTACACACCTTTATTCCCTTTATTATCCATTAATTATTTTTCCTTACTAAATGCTTATTATTATTTTTTTTTCCTCCAGGGGTATCGTCCCTTCCTTTCCTTCCCTTTAATGCTTTATGCCTTTTTCCCAAATACAAACATGTAATACAGATCCCCATACCCATCGACAAGTCCTCCCTTTCTCAAATCCTGGTGGTACCTCAGCTTCAACTCTTTAAACTCAGCCAGCTCGGTATTACTGAGCTCCATCTTGCCAATTTTCTCAAAGATAACAAACTCAAGGAAACCTTGTGAGAACTCCATCATACTTCCAACCTTGTTAGGGATACCCTTTTTCAAAGAAACAAACGAATACTTCACCTCATCAAACCCAGCTTCACTCATTCTCGCTTGAATCTTTTTGCAAGGCATTGGATCCACGCGTCTTCTCAACAAAAACTGACGGACACGGGCAAAAAACTCATTGTACATCTTGTTCTCGCAGTTCACAGTGGTGAAATCCATCAAAAACAAGTTCAAAGTTCCCTGCGGTTGCAATACCCTGTACATTTCTCGAAGAACAGGGACCCAATCGTCCTCTTTCAGCTCAAATATCAGATTGTAGGCCAGCTCAAACGAGAATGAGTCTTTAGCAAAGGGCAAGTCCGACAATGAGCCACCATGGACAGAGCGGAAATTAGGAGGACCAATCGAGCCTGGCTCATGGTTGTAATCGATTGGTTCAATGGTATAGTTGTACATCTCGTGTCCTGGATTGTCCATCGCCAACTGCCATGCCCAATCAATAGCGAAATTGCTGTCATCAAACTTGAGCATTTTGAGCTTCTCCTCCTGCTTCAAGTCAAAGTTCTCAAACTCTGTCAAGATTCTCTTGGTGACAATGACATCAACTCCAGTGAGGAATTTCAGGCAAGAGCATGCCCAGAACGAAATGGTATCCTCAATATCGAGTGACTGCTGGTTAGATGACGCACACATAGCGCCGTCGTCGTCGTCGTCGTCGTCGTCATCGTTGTCGTCATTTTCCTTGCCACCTCTCAAAAACGAGTCGTAATAGTCCAGAAATATATTGAGTCTTTCTTTGGCATGTATCAAGGGGTCATTGTACCTATAAGTATTGTTGAGTCTCTCAATGTTTGACCACCGTTCTTTTTCTCTCATCATCCTCTCTTGTGCACACAACTTTTGCTGCTTTTTGAGCTGTGATTTCTGCTTCATCTTGGAGGGTCCTGGTCCTCCCCCCTGTGAAACCAAGGATCCTGGACCCTGCTGTTGTGATGATATTCTCTGTCGACTTTCAAAGGGCGTCATTGAGACGTGCTTTGTGAACTTGTTGAGGTGTAGCTGTCTCTCTTGGTGGTGGGATGGGGACATATGAGTGTAGTTACTATTAGCCAGAGAGCTGCTGGCTATGGAGACGGCGTCATAATCATCATCAATAGCAGTAACAACTTCGTCCGATGAAGGAATTGGATGCAGGAAGGAAGCAAGTGAAGCACTCGATTTGTTTCTCTTCTTGCCAAAAAACCCTTGGTTGCCAATCAGCCTCTTTGAGAAGCTGCTCGTGGCGGACTGTGGGTTGTCCATTGGTGTTTATATGTATCTCGCTCCTTCACACACACACACACACTTTCACAAACTTTCACACACACAATTCTCTCTCTCTCTCTATATATATATATATATATATATAAGTTTGAGTAGTGACTTTTCTCTTGATTCTTGGTTGCAACCAATCGCTTGGAGGGGAAAACGCAACCAAAACACACACCAACAACAACCAAAAAAAAAAACACAAAAGAATTTACGATAGCAAGGGCGCCGATTGGCTTGGCTTTGATGGATCTGGGTGTGTGTACGGATGTATGGGGATGGGTTGGATTCTGGTGATGCCAGTTATTGTTGTTGCAGTTGTTTGGTACTGGTGGGCGGCAAAAGTGAGATTTCTTGTAGATGCCAGACACTTTTTAAACAAAAAACAAGAAAAAAACTAAACCCCGTCAACGAGTTTCTTTTTTGCTGTCTTCTGTTGTTCGTCACTTTTTTTTCTTTGTTTTTGTTTTTGTTTTTGTTTTTGTTTTGTGTTTTTGGGACATCTGGCGGCTATTATTATGTAAGCACTGTCACCCATCGCCGCTCTCCGCCGCGCCGCGCCGGGACTTTGAAAACAGCGGGCCGCTGTTTCGTTCCGTAAAAAAAGAAAGCGGGGAACACTACGGGCTTCGCTGCCTGGATTCTGGAAGCCTTCTAGAAAAAATTGGCCGATCTTATCGGTGATGAGCTGCTCTGTCTTTGTTTAATTCAACTACAGAATATATTTGCCCATGTTTTCTCTCTCTCTCTCTTTCTCTCTATCTCCTGCTCGCCTGTCCACTTCCGGTAGCTTGCTCTTTTTGGCTGTTGCTGTTCTTTTTGGGGGGTTGCGTGACATAACCGACACGTCATCTGCAGTACAGCGCTTTTAGCTCGAAAATGTGGGTTTCTAAAATTGTATAAGCACGGCTGATACAAAGTCATGATCACTTTAAGAGATTTCATTTCAGTCTAGCCTGTAAGATTGGACGTATATACAAGGTACAGGTTAGTGGTGCTGGTGACTCTTCTTCACCCACTTGCGGCGTGCTGTTGTGGTGCTGGTTGTGTATTGCTGAGCTGCGCTTGCAACTTCAGCCCAAGGTCGCTATCCTCTTGCATCACATCTTCGAGAAAGTTCAACAAATCACCTCTACTATAGTACCGTGCCTTCACTTTACCCGAGTTGATAGAGTCGACTGTTTCACTGTTGATCAGGACAAATGAAATACCAGACTCTGGACATTCATAATTCACTGTCAGGAGCAACCTCTCCATGATACCTCTCAATCCACGTGCACCAGTGCCCTCCTTTAACGCCAGTTCAGAGATCTTCACCAATGCAGGCTCCGTTATCTCCAACTTTACTCCAAACTGCTCAAAAATATAAGTGTACTGGTTCAGCAGGGCGTTCTTTGGCTCTCTGAGAATCGACAGCAGGTTCTCCTCGTTCAAAGAGTCCAAGCCAGTTATCACAGGAACTCTGCCAATCAACTCTGGAATCATCCCATACGCTGTCAAATCCTGCGGTGTAACAAGTTCCAGAGCAGGTACTTTTCTGCCATCCTCCAGTTCGATCTGTCTGATGGAATGTTTACTGCCAGCTTCTGCAACACCTGACTTTACTGCTAATCTCTGAGAAATGTGCTCATCCAAACCAACAAAGGCACCCATCAAGACAAACAAGATGTTACTTGTATCGACATGGTACGTCTCAGTCTTCTTAGCTGCAGTGTTGTTGCCCCTGTTGTCTTTCTCCTGGTTCACAGGCTTCTTCACCTGAACCTGCACTGTTGTCCCTTCAATCAGCTTCAGCAGGGCCTGCTGGACACCCTCGCCAGAAACATCCTTAGTCCCATTAGACATTAATGGCTTTGCAAGCTTGTCAACCTCATCCAGTACCACAATCCCCTTCTCTGTCTTCTCCACGTCGTAATTACTGTTGATCAGTAGTCTCTGAATGCAAAGCTCCACATCTTCGCCAATGTAACCAGCCTGTGTCAGCTGTGTGCAGTCCGTGATGGAAAAGGGAACGTTAAGTGTCTTTGCAAGCGTCTTTGCAATGAGTGTCTTTCCCGACCCAGATGGTCCCAGCAAAAGAATGTTGGACTTGCTCAACTCTAGATCTTCATCCTCCAAATCCTCAATTCTGAACCCAATCTGTTCCGGTGTCGTGTTCGAGGGAGAAACATTATCACTCAGACTATACATGGCATCGTCATCCTTGATTCTCTCAAGCTCTAGCTTCCTGGCCAGCTTCTTGGCCTTGTCGTTGATTCGAAGATAGTGATTGTACACAGCAACAGACATCACCTTCTTTCCCGTATCCTGCCCCACAATGTAGTTATCCAAGTACCTCTTTAACTTTTTTGGCGAGGGAACCTGAACTATGGACTCTCTAATATCCTTAACTAGTCGTGTGGTGGCAGTTCCAGTGCCAGAACCTGGCTTGTTCTCAGTGGCATGACACCTTATCGTCATCACAGCACCAGCTCTTGTCCCCCGAAGGTCCAGAGTTCTGAGACCATATCTTTCAGCTGATCTAATAAACATGATCTAGATTATCAGTTCAGAAGAGAAGCTCAAGGATTGACCAAAGGCTTCAGAACAGATCCCCTATTGTCGTTGCTGTAGCTGTTGTTGATCGAACTGAACTGGGAAGTGCCACTGGCGGGTCTTTTTTCTTGGGTTTGAGTCACTGATTATCTAATGATTATGTAATGATTATGTAAATCTGTATAAAAGTGGTATAGAGGTCCATGTAAAGAAACAACAAGATTCTCACCTATATAAGACCTGGATGTTATAGCTCATCGTGCTCAGGAGTTTGCTGCTGTTGCTGTTGCTGTTGTGATTCTTCAGTTTCGAACACCTCATTGTACAGTTTGTTGATTTCCTGGTCATAAACGCTCCATTCTGGGATCTGGCGACGGGCCCTGTCAAGTTTGTGCTCCTTTGTCAGAGGATTATTACAAAGATCGATCGTCTTTGCTGTCTTTAACTCATCTGCCCCACACCAAGTTTCACACCACAACCATTCTTGTGGAAGAGAAAAGATCTTCAGCTGGTGTTGCAAGTTGTTAGGCAAATCCTGATCCAAGTTTGATAAGGAATTCGGATCCTTGGACAGCAGACTGTAGTGTTGTCTCAATCGATCACCAGCAGCAATCTGTCTAAACTTCTTCAGGTCAATCACGTACAGAGCACTGATATGATACTTAAACTTATCAGCCAAGTACTCCTTCCAGTAGCCCTTTTTCCAGAATCTGAAACCCTCCATCTGCTCTCTTGAGTCTCCCATTGGTGTATAGCCATATGGCGCCCCTTCCAAATCTAGGTCAACAAGCTCTTTCAAATCAGTACGGACAATCCCGTCAGCATCAACAAAAATAACCTTATCCAGATCTTGAGGGAACAAAACATCGAGGAATAAAATCTTGTACCCCCAAATTGTTCTCTGCTTCTCGCGCTGTCCTATCAACCAGGACGGCCACTTATAAGTGATCAACTCGTAATCAAATCCATACTGCTCTGCTAAATGCGGTAGGAACTGTCTGAAAGACGGAGACATGTAGTTGTCAATCAACCAGAACTTCACTGTGTGTTTGGTATTAGCCATAACAGATGCTGTCATAATACTTAACAAGCGTTCATAAAGATGTCCGCTTGCAATAGTAAAGATGTTGATGTCAGCAACTTGTTTCTTCTTCTTGGATTCCCTCTTAGGAAGGTATTTACCAAAGAATCCGCCCGACTTTGTTTTGTCTTGCTCAACTTCTTGTGAATCATCATTATCACCGCCATTATCGTCATCAATAATCAAAGATTCACCCTCTTTGCCTTCCCTTTTGCTAACTCTTGGAAAAATTTGAGCTCCATCAAGGTTTAACACTGGAACCTGAATAGAGTCATGAATAGTCTTACTATCATTTTTTAAGTTATTAGTACTCAATAAAGAAAATAGTTCCGAAGATCTGCCCTCTTTTATACTAAAGTCCCATAGGCCAGGGTTGGCCTTCAACTGAAGGTAACCAAAGAGGGTCATCACATTGGTGTCAGACCCTTGAACTTGAACTGAAAGGCCTGTTGGTGGTTCTAGAGTCTGATCGATGAAAGCATTTCCTTCGATAATAACATTCTCTAGCTCGTAGATCCCAGTAACTGGACCAGAATTCTCCAACAAAACATTATCCAAGTCGGATCTGCCGACTTTTGGGAGAACAATCCATCTTGGGTTAACATCCAAGTCAAGAGTAAACAAAGTCTTTTGTGGAAGTCTATCAAAGGCGACGAATTTCTTCTCCTTCAAGGAACCGTCTTCGTTAAACTCAACGCTTGCTTGAATGTTACCTTGGTAGAATCTCTTCACTCCCAACTCTTCAAGATTCATCTGTGGTTGCAAGAGGACCTCAATAGAGACAAATGACAAGTCCTTGATCAAGTCTATCAATGAAACTAACTTTTGTGTGACTTCTTTGACTGGATCAATTGTCAAGAGGACATGAATATGACTGGTTTGCTTGTTTCCAAATTTGATAGACTTCTCGGTTTCAGCATTGCTGAAATCGTATCTTGATGCACTCAGGCGCTGAATGGTGTTTGTTTCCACGTAATATGTCTTGGTGATCACAGAAACAAATACTTCAAACCAATCCTGATATTGGTAGATGGTAGGTACAAACTTTCTCTTTCTTAGCAAAGCCTCAGCCAACGAAAGTCTGGTATCCAGTTCGTGGTCAACAAAAAATTCAAGAGTTCTAGAGTCCAGCACTTTGTCCAATTTGATAAATCGGCCACTCAGTAACAAGAAATCTCTCGAATCAATACCAATTGACTTCAAAACATCACCAAGCTCCTCACTTTTTTCAAATTCTGAGAACTCTCCTAGTGAAAGAATATGTTCAACAACCTCAATAGCCTTTTCAACAGACTCCTGTAACGCCTGCTTGATTCTACCAATGAAAGTCGCTTCGCAAGATTGGTTAATAACCCTGACTCTGAGGTTTGCTTCTGTCGTCAAGGAATATTTCAATATCTGTAATAACTGCTCCAAGGTGAACTGTGAGCCCAAATCACCTCCAAGTGTTAAGGTTAAGTGATCATAGGGATTCTCCTCATTCTTTCTGCTGTATTCTACAATGTCATTCTGAGAGTATTTCAAGTCTTCCAAGAACTCCCTAGTGATCATCTTGTACTCCACGGAGCCAATGTCTTCAGGAACAACCAGTGAATTGCGGAATTTCTTGCTTTCAGAGTAAAAGACATCATAAAGATCTTCAGGTATCTCCACTTTTCTGTTGTATATCAAATTGGTCAAATATTGTACATCCTCAGTTATCTGTTTGGTAATGGTATACGGCCAATCGTTGTCCATGTCGTGGAAAACACCATTTGAAATAATGTAAGGTTTTTCAATATCAAAGTTAGCAAGGAATGGTTTGATGATTTCAGAAACATAGTCCTTATCAGTCAAAGATTTTGGAGATGATGATCCCTCAACATTAATCAACTTTTCAATGTACTTGAAGGTCTTTCTGACACCCTTCGTTTTGACTAAATGGTAGATATTATTGGCTAATACCTCATCTTTTTCATTCTCAACTAATGGAACAACACCAATTCTGTTTGGGATCTTGTTCTGTATAACAGCGTTGAATACCTGGGCCAAGATCTTCAGGTGGCTTACGCTACTCAATTGAATGACAAACACGGTAGAGTGTACATTCTGCTTGAGAGGTGGAACTTCACCGAACTGGAACCGCTGAATGTAAACTGAAAGATCATTCGGTAAATTGGAATATTCGGTGTCTGTTTCAATATTATTGAAGTAAATCACAGGATTGGTATCATCAGACTCGATTTGGTATCTAGAAGTGGTGGAAGCGCCACCTCTGTTTTTGAACATGACGTAAAGTGAGAATTTACTAATCAAGTCCCTTGCATCAGCAGTTTCAAATCCTAGTGCTTCGAGATCTTCAACAAACTGCAGCTCTTGTTTAATTTTCTGATACAGGTTGAAGACATTTTGACTCGTTTCTTCAAGAGGTGCTCCATTGATAAACATGGCACTGTTGTCCGGAATTAAACCAATCTTAGCATTGTTTTGGACTTGCTCGACCAGATCTTTGTCAATGCTCTTATGGATCAATTCACTAACATACTTAGGTAACGCATTGATCACATTTTTGAGGTTTTCGAAATTCTCTGAGTCGGTATTTGACGATAGAACAAAGGAGCTGAGTTTCAAATCCAAATCGCCAAGTTCTTCCTTTCTTAAAGGTTCAATATCATCAATGTACTTGGACAAAAACAACGAATCGTCTTCATTTGGCTCCTGTTCTTCGTTCTTCAAGATTTGCTGTTGCTGTTGCTGGTCCCCTCCTTTCTTAACATCTCTGTCATCGATGACTATGTAATCAGTTCTCTTCAATGTTAGATCAACTCCATAACCATTGAGAATTTCCTTCTCTTCATTATTCTTTTGTGGTGTGTATCTCCAAACGAACCTGAACTTCCCATCGCTTGAACTTTCGTACAGGTTAGAAATGAATCTCTTGAACAGATTGTCCTTGACATCACCGTACAAGACCAAGATGGGTCCTGCTTCACCAATAACTCGATCAAATGAGAGCAAAATCTCACCATCACTCAATGACTGAGTGTCTGTCATGAGAGCGTAGACATCATCAGGGTTGCAGTACACAACGTCGTTGTACTGTAACCAGGTGTTTGGCACTTCTCCACATTTCTTCTTCAAAACTGATTCAAACATTGGCAAAACATCGCTAGTGTAGTGTCTATAGTGTGAAATAACCCTTGGTGAGTGATATTTGTTGGCAAGTGGGATGTCATACAGTGCACGCTCCTTTGGTGTCAGGAGATCGAACACCGATTGATACAAGTCTTCATCAGTACGCTCTTCTTCTTCTTCTTCTTCGCCGTCATCATCGCTCAGCAACGAAAAGGATGCAATTTTGGAAACTGCAGGTAAATAGTAAGTCTCATTCTCAGAGGCAACGGTTTCTCTATGTGGCACACACGCTGTTGTCAGTACTATTGCATTCTGTGGTGGTAGCGCATTCTTCAACTTACAGTAAACGAAGCTCAAACGGGGGGTTCTCCCAATTTGCAACCAATTGAACATTGATCTGAGCAGCACATGACGCCACAAGGACTAGGAGACTTGCTATCTGAAGCCTCATATCTTTTAAAGAGAGAGACACAGGCCCTTGATATCAGTGGATGGTTGATTCTGTTGGTTTGGCGGCGGCGGCTAATTCATTGGGTTTGGTTTGTTTATTTATAGTTATGTAAGCAATATTGGTATGGGCACATTTGAGTAAACACACAGCAGGGTACAAATTGGGGAAAAAGTATTAGAGTCTAGTTTATATAATATCTAGTGACAGGCATCTCTTCTTCTTCTTCTCTTCTCTCTAATGCAAATTGACAGATCATAGTCCCTGGAACAGACCAAAAATCTTATCCTGGCCAACAAAATCATTGTCCACAATGTTCACCAACGCAAAGTCATTCACTAGGGACTTGATAACAGATTTGGATACACTCTCGCCCTCAAAGATAGAGGCCCATTCTTGGGCAATTCTGAACACTTCATCCTTCCATGCTAGGAAGGAAACCTTCTCCACAATGGTTGGCTGGAGGACCTCCTGGCCAGGGAAAATACCCCACGTCACAGCGTTGGCAGATTCATCCTTGGAGTTGGAGTGAAGATCATCATTTGAGTCGATTGTGAAGTAAGTCAAGACATTGTAATCGTCCTTAGAGTTGCTGTTGGTATTTGATGGTTTGTTGATAACGTTAATCTTTTCAATCAGTGCAGACAACTTGGACTTTGGGATTAGGAACTCGAGGTACTGCTTCTGGTACACAAACCCATTTTTGGGGCCCCAACCAAAAGTCTGGTCGTTCGAAGCCATACCATTCACTGATGGTTGTGAGTTGATTGTTAGGATCCCCTGTTCGTTCAGCTGGATCAGCTGGGGCTTAATGGACTCGATTTCCGATGTGATTGGGGTGTCTGACCACGGCAAAGAGTTGATTTTACCCTCCAAGTACAAGACAACCAGTTTGGAAAGATCGCTGAGTGATTTCGGTTCACCCCAGAGTTCAATGGATCTTTTAGCAGACTGACGGAGCAGTCCAGATGTGAAGAGTTCAACGTCACCAAATGCAGCCGAGTTTGGATCACCCCATCTTCCATTTGGGAACTCATCCCAGTCTTTTGTTCTCGTTATGTAGCTGTACTTTCTATTTTTCCAGAAAATAGGTCTCACAGTCTCATTGTTTCTGTTTGGGTTCAAGGACTTTCTCCACGGCAATTGGTCAATCCCCTTTGAGGAGATGAGGCCCAGTCTCTCCAACACCATTATGGAAGATTTTTCCAAGTTCATGGTGTAAAAATGCAAGTGATTCACAAATCCAGAATCCAACAGCTTTTGGCACGTTTCAGACATCAATTCAACGCCAAGTTCTCTAACAGCCTGGTCATCGTCCTTCACTTCAAGCAATCTACTCTCCATGTCATCAGGAATATGGATTTCGCACCATGTGGCTCTTCTCTTGAAAGCAGCATAGTTGGAGATTGGCATGATACCAGGAATGATTGGCACATTGACGCCATTGGCCCTCAACTTGCGACACCAGTCAATGAACTTGTCAGCGTCATAAAACATTTGAGTGATGATAAAGTCAGCACCAGCATCCACCTTCTCCTTCATGTACTCAATCAGCACATCGGGGTTTGGCTCTTCAGTGTGGCCCTCAGAGTACCCAGCGACACCAATATCGAAGTAGTCACCATACTTCTCTCTAATGTACTCGACAAGGTCCTTGGCATATCTGAACCCACCTTCAACAGGGGTCCATTCACCACCTTCGATAGGAGGATCACCTCTCAGGGCCAAAATGTTCTGGCAGCCAGAGTCGTACGCGTCCTTCAAGGCCTTGTCAATGAGATCAACAGGCATGTTGGTGCAAGTCAAATGCATACACGTCTCCAGCCCAAGAACAGACTGCGCAGTCTGCACGATATCAGTGGTCAAGTTGGACAGTCTGCCACCAGCGTTCCAAGTGACATCAACAAACTGTGGATTGAGGTTGTACATTCTATCCATTCTGTCGTATAGGTTCTGGACACCTTGGGAGGTCTTCGGAACGAAGAACTCGAAGGAGAAGGTAGTCTTTGAACCCTCCTCCTCATGAGCCTTCTGGAGTTTATGACTTATTCTCATTGCTACTGCTGCTTCTTCTTGATCGTTGAAACAAAGGAACAAGGGGGATAAAGGAGAAGAGAGTGTTTGTTGTTCAGTCATCGACAACGCTTTTTTTTTTATGTTTTTTTTGCACATGCAATTTTGGGAGCGGGCAACAGCACAGTCAGCATCAGCGATCGATCCATTCATTAACTTTGCATATGATAATTTAACAAGGAAACAACGAACTCAGCATTGCTGTTGTTGTTGCTGTTGCTGCTGCTGCTGCCCATCGCTGAAGTGACACATTCTTACACGGACACAATCTTTTCTTTTTTTGCCTGCAGTAGTTGGTTGCCGTTCCTTTGAGTGGATCTGCTGGGTGTTGGCCCTAACAAACAGAACTAAAATAAAGGCCAAACAAGAATTGAACGAATTACGTTAGTGATCGTCAATATTGTCATTCATTTTCATCAGAGTCGTATTGAGATCAGGATCGGGGTACTTGTTTATAAAGCTGGTGGACTTGATTTTAGATCACAAATTTTTAGAATTGAGTCAACTAATAAATTTTATACACTGGTGATTAATGAATGAATAAGTGACATGTGTGACATAAGCAGTCCGTCGGAACTCCTCTTCTTCCGTCGGAGTTTAAGACTATTAATTTGAAGTGGTAAAAAAGTATTTGTTTTTGACACGCCATTCAGCGCCTTGGCGCAGTGGAAGCGCGCAGGGCTCATAACCCTGATGTCCCTGGATCGAAACCAGGAGGCGCTAGTTTTCTAGGCTTTTTTTGCCCATCAGCATATTTGTGACACATAAAATACGTACATTTGGAGTAAGATGGTCTGGCGGCTGCAGTTCAGAGTCCGAAATGAAGAGTAAAGTTTGGAAGAAGAAGGAGAAGAAGAAGGCGTCTCCATCGATCCACCAAATGCTCTTGTGGTTAACAGTCGCATTGATTTCTTTTAATTTGTTTACGAACGATTGTGAAATTGTTTTATGTATAGAGAAGAGTTTTCAAAAAAATTCCTCTGACACCTACTACAAACCCACTATGAGTCCGCTTGACGCTAGCATTATAATCATTCAAATATTTAGTAATGCTACTGGTTGAGAAACTTGTGGAGGCGTACCACACCTGGACCAAGTTGTACAGGGTCAAGTTGATTGTGACAAACGATATGGTGTTTGTGAAAGGTTTGAACCGTGCTGAGAGAGAGCACAGCGGCACAAGCGTGCTTAGAGGACTTCTACACGTGAAAGTTTACAAGGCGGCAGCTCCAATTCGTCAGATCCAAGTGAGATTTGTTGGTGAGCAGCGCAATGTCATGTTCGTTACTGAACCTTCTGCCAGTCATCGTCAGGAACAGCAACAGCGGCGGCGGCTAGTTCAAATGGACGGAAGGGTCACCTTAGATGATTCGTACAAGTACACCGCTCCTTCAGGAGAATTGTTGAAAGGAGTCTACACTTTCCCCTTCCAGTTCACCATTGATGCCAGTACCCCAGAAACCATCTTTTCCTGCTTGGGGTCCAGGTCCTACCATTTGGAAGTGGTCTTCAACAACCAGGGTGAGACGGGATATTTCAAGCCTGTTGCTTACAAGCCTATAACCCTGGTGAGATGTCCTACTGATAACTCGTTGCTGCTCTCTGAATGTGTCACCACTGCCGGGAACTGGCTTGGTTTGTTGGCCTACAGGATTTGTGTGTACTCGAAAGTGTGCAAACTCGGGGAGAATATTACTGTTTCAATGACTGCAGATCCAACAACAACAGATATGGTGACTGGAACCATCAAGTACGTCAAGGTCTACTTTGTACAGAGAATGAAGTGTGCGCGAATGCCAGTCAACATCACCCATCCATACTATGTGAATGATCAGAGACAAATGATCTTCTATCAGGCCTACTCGAAGGATGCTGCAAACTTGATAAAACCTTTTGATGAGGTTTGGACAATGAATGTGCCAAAACGGATGTCCTTTGTTGTACACCCTTACAATAGCAACATCAGTTCTGAGAAAGAAGAAGAAGAAGAAGAAGGCAAGGTGGTTGGATTGAGAATCAGTCATTACATCAGTATTACTATTGGGGTTCAGACCAATGAAGTTCTCCGCGAGCAGCATGAGGATGAAGACAGCGCGGCCAAGCAGGGCGCAAAGCCAAAGCCAACGATTGATCACCAGACTCATGAACTTACTTTCAAGACTCAAATGTATCTTGTCAATCCGTGTGTGGACTTCTACTCTGTGCCTCCAGCTTACACAGTGGAAGAAGAAGAAGAAGTACCGGAAGAAGAACAGGAGGATATGAATATCTCTACCTCCAGCAGTACCAGCAGCAGCAGCTCCACACTACCTTCTTTGACAAGATCCTCTACATGGCTCTGCACTAATGGAAAGTATGAGTTTGAGGAACCACCAAAGTACGCTGAGCGCACCCGAATCTCCGCCTGATCTGATCTCATCTGGTTGGGAGTCTTGAACTTTTTTGCATATATTTTGCATATGTTTTGCATTTGCCTGTTTTGCTTCTACGCGTGAGACGCGATTTGCGTGTTTCGCGTTTTGTTTATGTTTTGATTTTTTCTTTGTTTGTTGTTACCACAGTATTTTTTCAGAAAGGAGGAGGAGGAGGAGTTTTTTTCTTTGCACATTTTCAAAGTTTGTACGAGGCAAATACACACACACACACACACACACACAGATTCACACAGGAGGTGCTTATTGTACACACCAACGTTACAGACAAGAGAACAACAGTACACAACACCATGATGATCACCTCAAGATCTAGAACTCCATCTCCAACAAAGTCTCCAAAACGAGTGGCTCTATCTTCTAAGGACAGCAACATAAGGCCAGTGCCAGTGTCATTGTCATTATCCAAAAGTACGACACCGCAACTATCGCCTTTTAAAGACGACCTGAAACAGCAGATACCCCCACTTGGAAGCAACAGGGCACACTCGAGAGCACACTCGACATCGCCCTCACGGCCATCATCATCGCCACTAAGACAACAACAACAACAACAACAAGATGGGGGAGTCACCAAGTTCTTCCGTCAAAAGCCTATCCCTCCGTTGGGATTTACGATATTTAGTGACGACAAGGACTACTCAGCAGATCTCCAAATAGCTACAAAACTCCACTTGTCAGAGGAGCAAGATGAGAATGACACAGAGCCGAACAAGGAGAACTTGTTGGTGGAGGATCTTGTGATGCGAGACGAAACTACAAAGAGAGGAGTCGTCTTGGGAGATCTGTGTATTAGTGATTTTCCAGGGTTTGTGCAATATGATAAGGAGACCACAACACAGGAGTTGGATATGATGTGGTCGAAGGGCATGAAGTTCAGAATACCATCTTACGTGACACCACCGAGACGGGACAGGACAAAATATGTATCGTTCGTGTCGGAGGAGAAAGACCAAGCACAGTGCATCATGAAGAAGAAGAAGAGATCAAATTCCCAAGGAGATGTGGATCCTGGGAAAGTGGTGAAGAAGCTAGTATTTGATATCCATAAAGACTCATGATCGTTTCCCTCCTCTTCTCCCTATGTTTAATGAAGCCATTTTATAAATGATCATCAAGGCAAAGAAGAACTAAGTCGTGTAGTAGAATAGGTACATGATTCCACACATTACCCTACCTGAACAACAAACTGAGATTCACCCAAAAAAAGCATCTGATAAAATGTAATTCCTCCCTCCCAGATACAACAACAACAACACCGAGAAGAAGAAGAGGAAGAAGAAGTAATAGTCTGATATGTCCTCATTGATTTCCATTCTAGGTCCTTACGTTCCCCAGACTCCTGGTTTCCTTCCAAAGTGGTTGTTGTTTATCTCGCTTGTGGCATCATTGAATTCTGTCCAGGGATACATTACCCCAGACATCACCAAGAAGGTCTACGCCCAACGTCCAGAGGAAGTTACTGGATTATCTGCGCGTACGTTTGGCACATGGACTTTCATCTCCTCAGTGATTAGATTCTATGGTGCTTACCACCTGGCAAACAAGCAGATCTATGAACTGGTCTTTTGGAGTTATGCTGTTGCATTTGCCCATTTCGTCTTGGAATGGAGAGTTTACAAGACTGCTCAATGGGGCAAAGGTCTCTTGGGCCCAGCAATCGTCAGTACTGGTACCTTGGTCTGGATGTGGCTGCAATGGGACAACTATGTGAAGTTCTAGATGTACCTCCTTAATGAGAAAAAGAAAGATAGAAGGCATAAAACAAGCCGCGTTACAGTAGCTTTCTCCTATTCTTATCCTGAGCCCAAGAGGGGTGGGTGGATCGATCGATCACTCAACAAGCCCAGCTATATAAATTGTTTGTCCCAAGTATTATCTGACACTTCCTATTTTGACATACATATAATTGCTTACATAAGTAACCACAAACCTGGGCGGAAGGATCCGGAGAAACAGAATAAAATAAAAATACAATAAAATAAAGAAATGAATAAAGAAGAAAAGAGAGAGAAGAACAAAGCTTTTTAAGGGATTTTTTGTAACTAAAAGTGTTCTAGCCAAAAGATATGGATGGTGATGATGATCAATCACAGCACTCGTCTCCACCGTTTGGACTTTTCCCCAAAATATCCCGTTTTGTTAGTTTGGGGCACACTGAGGAGTTGCAAACAGGCTTTGAGCTTGAGAACAGGGCGGCTAATGGTGGTGCTGATACGAACGCGGCGGCTGGCGGTAGCGGTAGCGGTGGTGGGACTGACACAGCAGACGACCTCACTTCTGTGACGAGTGATGAGATCCGTGTCAAGCTTCAGCTTATGGATCCAGCGCACTGGGTGAACAAGACTAGTGAAAGGTTCTTCTACACGCGGCTTTTCGGTAGAGAAAGGCTGACCAATGAGGATGAGCTCTCAGACTTTGACAAGTATGATTTGATGGTGCAGCGGGAGACTCAGCTTGAAAACAAGACAAGGGAGGTTTTGGAGAGCATGCGTAATGGCCAGTTGCAAGTTGATGTGAACCTGGAGAACCAGTTTGACCCCGGAGTGGACTTGGAGCTTGGGGAAACCCGTCGATATCACCACCCCTACAAATTCAAATCCAATAAAACGAACAAGATACGACAGCCCTACATGTCCAAGCTCTATTCCATCGACTCAAATAAGTCCAACAGAACTGAGGTGGTTGATATTACCAATGTTGACCTCTCCAAGACCGGTCTTAACAATAATAACAACAACCATGGTGGTGGTGGTGGCAACAATGGGTGGTTTGATTCATGTGAGAAACCACAGTATCACATTCAGAGGAAGCTTGCAAAGCCACAGATTCAGATGATCGCACTAGGTGGTACGCTTGGTGTAGGCCTGTTTCTCAACAGTGGTAAAGCGTTCTCTATTGGTGGTCCGCTTGGATGCTTTCTGGGATTCTTCATAGCTGGATCCATCGTGCTGGCAACAATGCTTTCGTTTGCAGAGATGTCAACTCTGATCCCCACTACTTCCAGTATCTCTGGTCTAGCCTCGAGATTTGTTGAGGATGCCTTTGGATTTGCACTAGGATGGTGCTATTTCCTCTCATTTGCCATTGCGATGCCGAGTGAAGTTTGTGCAGGAACGATCATGCTGAGTTATTACCAAAACTTGAACGTTCCGAGTGCCTCCACTGCTGGGTTTGTTGCTCTCTTCCTTGGAGCAATCTTGTCCATCAACCTGTTTGACGTGAGATTCTATGGGAATATTGAGTACGGTATCTCATTCTTCAAAGTTGTTGTGGTTCTCGTGTTGATCTTTACGATGATTGCCATTAATGTCCAGCAACGGTATGGTTTCATGTACTGGAACAGCAACACTTCCACGATTTGGGAGACTCATGGACCCTTCAGACCCACATTTGATCTGAATGATGTTGGCACTGGTGCGAGAACAGGCATTGGAGGAGCACTAGGGAGACTCCTTGGCACGATTTCATCAGTACTCATCTCCTCTTATGCTTATACAGGAAGTGAAATCGGGTTTATTGCATCAATGGAGTGTAAGAACCCAAGAAAGGCTCTCCCATCGGTGACCAAGCGAGTTTTTGGACGTGTTATTATACTTTACTTGCTCTCAATTTTCCTCGTGGGGCTCAATATGTACGCTGGTGATCCAAGGTTGCTACGATACTATCAACCAGATGCGAAGAAGTTCCCCGTACCTCTTGATTATCTCCATGCCATTGAGTCAAAGTGCCCCAGGGATTTCCAATCTGGTAATGTTAATGGTAACCAGAGTCCTTGGACAATTGCTTTGCAGAGTGCTGGATATTGTACTTTTTCTAACGTGCTGAACTCCATCTTTGTTCTGTTTGCAGTGAGTGCAGGATCTGCACACTTGTACGTCTCAAGCAGAACACTTTACTCCATGGCTACCCAGAAGAAGGCTCCATCCATATTTGCCAAATGTTCCAAGAGTGGTGTTCCTTATGTCTCAGTCCTGTTCTCAGGTCTATTTGGACTGCTGGCCTTTCTGTCTATCAATAACGATGCCATGGTGATATTCCAGGACTTTGCCAACATTTCATCAACAACGGCAATGTTGATGTGGGCTGGGATGTGTTTGTCTTTCTTGAGATTCTACTATGGGCTCAAATTAAGACCTGATATCATATCCAGAAATGATACATCGTATCCTTACAGGTCACCCTTACAACCAGTCCTAGCCATATACGGATTGTTTGGATCGATGTTGATCGTCTTGCTTATGGGATTTGTTGTCTTTCTGAAAGGCTTTTGGGACACCAAGACGTTCTTCACCTCTTATGGTGCCGTAATGATGTTTGCAGTGCTTTACTGTGGGTATAAGATCTGCAGAAGTTCCAAGATCCACAGACTGGACCAACTGGATTTAGACTCTGGAAGGAGAGAGATGGATCGGATTATTTGGGATGAAGAGCGGTACTACTCCACATCGTTAAAGGAAACTGTGAAGAAGGTCTTGGGGTGGCTATTGTGAAGAATAAAACAAAATTGTTACGACTGTTATGAATTGGGTTGGACGTTTCTTATTGGTATATATATATATATCGTCTCTCTACTGGACTTGTGTGACCGCAAACTCCTTCTCAATGATGTTCAACAACTTTGGGAAGATTATGTCTGAAGTCTCTCCTTCAACAGTGTGCAAGATCCCCAACTTCTTGTAAAACTCCTTCAAGGGTTCAGCAGTCTCATTGTACTGATCAAGTCTCTTCTGGAAAACCTCTGCATTGTCATCAGGCCTCTTTGTCAGCTCCTCCCCCGTGATGTCGTCGAAACCGACGACTTTTGGTGGGTTGTATTGCAGGTTGTAGATTCTGCCCGAGGGGACATGGACCCACCTGTTCTCAATACGCTCGAGGATCACGCTCTCTGGAACCTTGAGCTCCACAACCATGTTGAGGGAAGCACCAGTGAGTTCCAAGTCGCCACGCAGGACTTTGGCTTGTGTCATTGTTCTAGGGAATCCGTCTAGCAGCCAGGACGCCTCCTGGTTCAAAAGACCCGCGTCTCTGAGGTTCTTCGTAACAAGATTGCTCATGAGGTTGTCTGGCAGCAGCTGCCCATCCGCAATGTACTTGGATGCCGTTGTTCCCAGGTCGGTACCCTGCTGGATCTCCAGTCTCAGCAGGTCTCCGGACGAAATCGGTTGGACGTGGGAGAAGTGTTTGAGAAGTTTGGAGGTCTGTGTTCCCTTTCCGGAGCCCGGAGCTCCCAAAAGAAGCAGACGAAGTGGACGAAGAGCTGCTCTAGAGGCCATTTCAATTTGTGTGGACTGTGGTTGTGGTATTCTGTTTGTTTGTGTGTTTGTTTTGTTTTGTGGAGAGACTCTTTTTTGTTGATGTCTAACAAACAAGTCACGTGATTATTTATTCAATTGAACTCTGGACATATTCAATGGGAAGACATCACGGTTCCATGGTGACAGGAAGACGCTTCTTTGTGTGCTCCGAAGTGTCCGTCTGTGTAGGTAGGCATCACCAAGCTCGACTGCAGACACCTTTCCTTGAGCAGCGATCTTCAACGACACGTTCTTGTCTAACGTGTTCCAGATGCGGAGATCATCTGGGAACATGAATGCTGATCTCTGTAGTGGCTGTGTAGAGTACTTCAATTGCAACTTCTTGTTGATCTCAGTGATCAAGAAGGGCACGTTCTTGAATTTGTCCTCAACAAGTTCAGACAGTGGCAGCCCTTCCAGCTCACCCTTGACAATAATCCAGTAGTCTTCCAGGTTCTCAATCACAGAAATGGCACCGATAACTAATGTGACAAGTAGAGACGTTCCTGAGGTTTCAATGTTCTCGAAAAGTTGATCCAGCGCTGCTTGCTTTGTCTCCTCGGTGCCATAGGCGAACAACACCTGCGCAATCAGCACCACCAGTCTTCTAGCATCTTGAGACAGACTTAGAATCTCCTTGAACTCATCCAGGGCCTCGTCAAATCTATCCAGAAAGAAGTAGCAGAGACCCAGCACTGTTCTTGATGAGATAACGGTTTTTGTTTCCTGCAGTGGTGCAGAGGACAGTACTTCCAATGCGTTTTCAATCGCGGTTTCATACTTCTCCAAGCCCAAGTTGAATCTAGATAATTGGGCCTTGACTCTGGCAAAACTCTCCAAATCCTGCTCACTCTCAGTATCTTCATAACTCTTCTCCAGTACGGCCAACAATGTCTCTGCAGTTTTCTCCCCCAACTCATAATCAGTCAGTCTCTCCAAGATCAGACATGTGATGGACAAGGCAAACTTATCAAAAGGGTAGTGTTTCAAGTATTGAAGCATGCCATATCCAGCACTTGACATCTCCTGGACGGATTCAACGTTCTTGATATCATCCCCATGACCAATTCTCCTCATACAAACGCTGGTGGCGTAGGCAAGTTGGGCACTAGGTGATCTACCATTCCCTAGGATGAAGGCATGTGTGAACAAACTTGCAGCAGTTTCAGTGTCTCCCAAAGCCTCGGCATTAAGAGCATTACCCAACCATGAAATAGGTTGGCTTGGTGCTAAACTTTGGCCTCTTGAATAGGCCTCACTTGCCAGTGTAGAATCGCCAGATCTCAAGTACAACAGAGCCAAGTTGGACCAAATGTCAACATTCTTGGAATCAAGACTCGACGCCTTGATAAAACAATGTTGTGAAACACGAGAGTTCACAGAGGCAGTAGCCACACCCAGCGCAATCCATGCCTCGGCGTAGTTATTCTGCAACTTGATAGCCTCCTTTAACGAGTTGATGGCGTCTTCTCTGTATTCAGCATTATGTGTCTTCAAGAATGCGATTACTTGTGACAAGCCCAAATTGTACAGCGTGGAAGAGCGTAGTGGTCTTGATTTCGGTCCCAACCCTAATGCGGCCTTGTTTGCATAGATGAGAAACAGAGCAGCCAGCTCCACAATCTTTTCCTTCTCTAGATATTCGGAAACCAACATCTGATCAATCTCAACAGTGGATCCTGAAAAAATTTCAACAAGAATCTTGTGTGGAAATTGATCAATCTTGGACTGGATCTGCAAGAAAATCTGAATCAAGTCACTGACTGTCTTCCAGAAATTGTACGAAGATTTGTTACCCCTTGGTAACAATTCGACAGCTTCCAAAGCAGAACCAATGGCTCTCCCAAAGAAACCTTCCAACACTGCCTGATTGGCATATTTCAACAAGGACTCAGAGAATGCATAAAGGACACACTCTTCGTCTGGTCTCTCCACAAGTAGGGCTTTCAAGGTATCAATAGATTCACCGAATTCGCCAATGTGCGAAGAGACAACACCAAGCAGATACTTTGCAATCCAGTGGTCTGGATCAAGTTCCAATGCTCTCTTGAAAACCCTCACAGCGGCTTCCAATCTACCACAACCAAAGTAAGACTCCCCTAGTCCAACCCAGGCTTCTGAATCTGTTGGATCAATGCGAATGGCATTCTGGAACCATTCAATGGCCCTGGCTTCGTCTTGCGCCTCAAGAGCAGCTATACCCAACACTCTATAGGGCCAAGAATTTTGGCCAAGTCTTCTCTTTGCATTCTCAGATGCGATCACTCGGTGTGAGAAAGCCTCTGCGGAACCCCAATCACAGTTAGCTGTGAATTCTTTGACTAGATAGTAGCCCGCATTGACTTCACTGGAATCAATATCAAAGGCCTTGAGAAAGCACTTACCAGCTCTTTTGTTATCGTGGTAGTAACTCAGATAAATCTCACCCAAGGAGGTGTATGATGGAGCGTGATTCTTGGATGATCTCAACGAATCCACGAGGAATTCATAAGCCTTGTCGTATTGGGGTGAATCTTCTCTGATATAACTCTGTGCTATTCTCCAATTGATTATGGCCTTCAATTCCATTATAAAAATACTATTCCCTTTCAAAGTTTGAAGAATTGGTAGCAGGCCGTCTCTACCTTTGACATACTCTCCCAATTTAATGCACACCCAGGAGTACTCACTGATGGCCTCGATGTGATCAGGAAATGAAATAACAACCTTCTCCAGCAAAGCTTTAGCTTCCTTAAGATTCCCACCTTCGGCAAGGATAATTCCTTTACCAACTCTGGCCTTGACATTACTTGGTGAATCTTTCAAAACTGTATCATACAGTTCCAAAGCTCTACCGTAGTTCTTTGGTGCCTCGTGGTATGTTAAGATAGATGCAAATCCAACCAAGAAGTCCTCTCTTGTGGACGGGAATGTGTACCCAGTGTCTCTACTGACTCTTGTCAGTAATGAAATCGAGTTCTGGCAAATCTGGGTTGAGTCAGAGTAATGTTTCAAGTAGAGACGGTAGTTAAGGACGATACGGTGGGCAAACAAACTAGTTTTGCAAGACTTCAATCCGTCCTCCATGATCACCAATAGCTCTTCAGGAGAGACGGTAGTTTCTTCACCAGCCTCCAACTCTTTCAATTTTTGCTCTTCTTCAGATAACTCTTCCTTCTTTGCTGAACTCTTCTTGCCCTTGTTCTCGTTGAAGTCAATGTTGTATGGGGATAGCTCAGATCTGGCAAAGGCATAGACAGTCTGGCCCAACGGAAGAGCCCCAAAAAGTTGAAGGAAGTTCTTGATTGTCTCTTCACTGATGTCGCTAAAACTTTCAAAATCCATCCAGTCAAAGTAAAGAGTCCACACATAGGAAGAGGTGTGCTTAACTAGAACCATTCCTGAAAGCATTTCTCTAACCTGTTGAAAGGAGTCTGCCCTTAAGTCAGCAGGCGTTGCTTTCAGCACTTTTACTCTGTATTTCAAATACTGTTCCTCAATCTTTCTTCTCTCATTGTCGTCATTGGTCACATTGATGAGCTCTTGGTACAAATCTGGCACCAGGGACTTCTTGTACAGGTCCCATACTGCTCTATAAGGAATTTCATTGCTCTTGTTGTTGTTATGGTGCCTAGAGGAAAGTTCCTTTGACACCGCAGCGTTCTCCCTACTCAACTGGATGTCAAGGTATTTTGCAAGTGCCTTCGACACAGGTTCAATGGCACCATGGGTAAGTTGGCCCAACTTACTACCCGGTAAGAGATTCCTCCAGTATTCTTCAAACACTGGGTTCTCAGGAAAAGTCTTCAAATACAGCTTGATCTCGCCAATCAAGTCGATCAATGGATGCTGCAAGTCCAGCAGGATCTCGGCGTAGTCCCTAACCACAGCGAAGAACTGTTCGCAGTCATTACTATTCTTGACAATCAACAGCAAACCTTTCCACGCGGTAACATCCGTTGGATTCAATGCAATGGCAGCCTTATAGGCCCTGATGGCCTCTGCAGGCTTATCCAGCATATGTTGAGATTTCCCAATAAAAACATGGGCGAAGTACAAATTCGCATCAATTTCTAGCGCATCCTGCGCCAGCTGGATGCAGTACTCAGGGTTACGGTCCGCCAAAGCAGCTTTAGCAGCCTTCATATACCCCTTTGTGGACATCTGGGAGAGGAGCTGATAGTGTTGTTGGCAGCGGTTACACTTTCGTGTTTAGGTGATTAAGCGCCATTCAGCTTTTTTCCCCTGTTGGTTTTTTGGGAAAAGACAAAAGATTGCGTGCGCGTACCGGGAAAAAGATGCCACTAATATAATCAATCAAATCAAAAGCATACGATGATGACCAGAACTGGTCTACTTGTGTTCAGGGTTAAAGGGGGAGGGATTGTTCTTGAGGAAACGTATGTTTCTATGATGCAGATTGTTCTAAGATATATAAATTCATCACAGATATGATAATAAGCTGAAGTCAATCAGGTCACTTGACCGAAGTTCAGAACGGTTGTTCTGGATCATCTCAATCAGTTGTTTATCTGAGGAGGAAGCATGAAACCTGTCCAATTGCGACTGACACTCTTGAACGAGTTTAGAGCTGGGAATACCATAGATTCCCGGTAATGGGGTATTATCGTTATCATATCCAACGGAGTTTACTAGTGAGCTCACATTCATGACAGCACTGGCTGGATTAGTAGCAATTGGTGGTTTTCTTGATTTGTTGGCTAGTTGCTTCAAGCCACAAATCACTCTCAGCCCTTCTTTGAACCTGGCATCTTGAAACTTTCCGCTGAGCTCAGTCAAGTCATTAATAACCATATCCACATCTTTCATAATCAACTCTTTGTCACATTCGCTTACAGTGGGAATCAGAATCAGGAACAGAAGCAAGGTAATACCACCATCAATGAAACAGTGGAGGGAAGCGATTTGGGAAGGGATATAGCTTTCCCAATTCAGTGTTCTTAGTCTCTTGTAAGGAGAAAGCATGTTCTTCACAAGTACCAAGCAAATACGGTGCGAATAGGCAATAGCTTCGTTCAGATATCTCTGCCAAACTTTGAACCTAACAATGCTGTAAAACAGATGAATCTCATTTGATTGCACCACGTCATGGTGGTGGTCGGCATTATCATTATCATTATCATTATCATCATGGGTCGCATCTGTTGGGGGTATTAATTTGATGGGAAATTGCTTCTCAAGGGTACGGCAAAACTCGTCGTCGAATCGCAAGAGCCTTTCAGTCTTGACACCATTTGCTAATGTGTCGATCCGAAGTCCATTCAATAGTTTAGTCAGCCCCGTCTTGAGAGTGCTCATGTTTTGGCCGGCGACACCCTGTGGTAGTGGCAATGCTGAGTGATGGCCTAAAGCTGGTAACCTGTTGGCCGGAAATGACCGCAGCGTGTCAGCGGCGACCAGCTCCCACCACAACGTTCGCTGCAGCTGTTCAGTAGTCCTGTCGCTGTTGTTGTTCGTGCTAGAATCCGACGTGTCAAAAAAATGAACAAGATGCAACTGGAGGGAGTAGGCTTCATTGAGTGCCTGGGAGAGAAGAGTGTCATAGAGCCTGCGGTTTTCATTCACAAGGCAATACAGCATTTGGATAAGGAGAGTTTGGACAACGACGATGCTGGAGGGAAGGTTTTCGTATTTGAAGAAGGTGAGAATCTGTCTCGATGCAGTAAACCACTGGTGCTGCTGATGCTGCTGGGTGCTGCTCTCAGAGGATGCAACAGATGCCAAAGCCAGTATAGAATAAAAGAGAGCCATCCACACGATGTCAATCTCCTCTGTATTTCCATCGGGTGAGAGACAAGTGAGGAACTGGTTGAGTTGAGTTTCAAAAGTTGGGGGATGGATTATTAGTGAGTAGTAGCGTGGGTACAAGGTGGTGGAGAAGCGGTTCTTCAACTCGATGCTGTTGGGAGGCAGGAGGCTCAACATATCTCTTTTAAACATCTCAACTTTTTCAAATGAGCTAGGTGACAGTATATAAAGATCTGTTGCTAGGCGAACTTTTGGCAACCTCTCGACCTGGGACGGGTCTGTTGCTAACCTCTTCAATGCAGTGTGATGCAGTTGGAGCTGTTCAATGAGGGTAGATTGCTCCACCAGATACTTCTGAAACTCTGATCCAGTGGCGGGAACTGGCACCGTCAGCGGTTCGCCGCCACCCACACTCAAAGCAGGCTTCTTCTTCTTCTTAGAGGAGGATGTTGAAGAAGAAGAAGAAGAAGAAGAAGAAGATGATGATGACGACGACAGCGGAGCTTTCGTTATACGCCCAAACAGAGGGTTTGGTTTGATCATTTCCTTGAACTGAGTCAAAGACTTTGCCGGACCACGAAGACACTCATCCTCTCTTTTACCCCTGACACAGTGAGAGCATGGAACGTTGTGATCGCACTTGATCTTGAGCCGCTTACACACTGCACATGAGTAGCTAGCCTTAGGCCGCCGACGAGGTGCTGCTGACAGTGGCTGCTGCTGCTGCTGCTGGGGCGGCGGCGGAGACGGTGACGGTCGGGACATGTTTGATATCTATCTGTATACAAATGAATAGGTGACAAGGAGGAGGGGGTTTGGAAATTTAAAGTGATTTATACCAATCTCTCTCCGCCGCTAATCCACTATCCATCAATCAGTTACACAAAGCACTGGCTGGCTGACGTTTCAGATCTTTCTCATTGGAAGTTACGGGTGCCCGCCGCCACCGCCGTCGTTGCCTTCATCTGCCGGCCAGAGACAGCTTTGCGCTCACAGCTTTGCGCTCACAGTGGTGATTTTCTCTGTGGGTTTCCTTCGTAACAGCGGGGCGGGATTTTCTGGGTAATTTGAGGCCCAGAAGGGCATTGGCCGCATTAAAACAACGCATTGCCATGGTTACCGATGTTTAATAAACCCGTAAACAATCGGAACTAAAAATAGGAGCGTTTTTTTTCTTTTTAAAACAAACATGCAGAATTAGTGTGTTCTCAAAGAGAAAGAAAGACATTGTGAAACAGTCAACACCAACCAGATCTGTTTTGTATTCTTCTCATATATGTGTATATGTGTATATGCATACTATATATATTATATATATAGTATATACATGTCTATCTGTGGCTCATCAAGATCTGTTGATCAACTCCGCAAAACAATGTGCTCAGTAGCACATCGGCACTAAAGATCAATCCACCACTGATCACAAACGACCAGCGTAGCAGACCAGCTTTGGCAAGGTGCCCAGTCACTAGTGGGCCGATACAACGCGCAAACGTCTTGCAGATGTTGACAATGCCCATAACCCGAGTCAGTTCCTCGGGCCTAATCAGACCTGTCAGCAGAACCTGTCTCGGAACAACATCCATTGCAGATGTGCAGTAAAAAAGCACTGTGAAAAAAGATGAGGTTAAAAACGTAGGCATCCAGGGAATGATGGTGAGGAACACGGCACTGGGAATCTGGACGAGCAGCGTTGCCCTGATTGGTCCAAACTTTTTTGCAATGACGGAGGATGGAAGTGCAGAGATTGAGTTGCAAACGTTGGTGGTGAAGAAGAGAACACCCAAAGTTGCAGATGAAACAAGAAAGTGTGTCTTGAAGAAGTACACCATCCAGGCACTCGACATGAACCCAGATCCGAGAGAGTCCAGCATAAAGACAGAGCACAGTCTTAACATGGTTGAAATAGTCTCTTTTGACAGTGGTGGTCTCACCAGCTGTTCAGTTCCGTCCCCGTTCCGAGTTACGTTCCGATCACGGTCACCGTTCCCGTTGGCCAATAATGGGGAAGACTCCTTCATCTTTGACATCTCACAAGAGTCGCTCAAGAACATCATCAGGACCAGCTTCACAGCACCCAATCCGGCATACATCAGAAACACCACCCGGTAAGCTTCTACATCACCGTATCCGATTCCGTGCAGCTTACTCACTAACAACCCGGCAACTAGACTCCCCAGCGCAGAGCCAGCTGTGCCAAACACCCAGTGCAATGCATACACATCCGCTCTCAACGACAACGGAGTCAGATGGGCAATTGTACTCTCCTCAATCGACTTGAATGGCCCAACCTCGTCTCCACTGGGGCTAATCACGCCCAGGATGGCAGCACACAGTAGAATGCCAAAGTTGTCACTTGTGGCAAACACTAGCCCTGACAGCATCATCAAGAGACACCCGGCAACCATGACCCTGCGTCTCCCCAGGACATCGTCAGCATGCCATGTCAGTAGGTACGAGATCATTGTGTCGCCTACCAGCGTACATGTCATGAAGAGGCCAATCTGAGATTCACTAATGTTGAGCGCCTTGAGGTAGAGCGTGAGAACAATGTTGGACTCTCCATACGCTGTTAGACGAAGAAACGCGGACATCCAGAGAAGATGCGTGTCTTGAGACACTGAGGTGATTGTTCGCAGAAACATCCCACACCACCTTTTCCTCTCTTGAAACCTGTACAATGAAAACAAAACAAAACAAAACGAAACAGAACAAAACAAATGAAGAAAAATGAAAATAATACCCGCGCGGCGCCCACAGTTTAGTTACGAGATACGAAGCTCGTAACTGAGCGCGCGCCGGCCATCGATATTCGCAGATAATTGTTGTTGTGTATTGATCTGTTTCTTACACACACAGAGAAGCCGTCTCGTCTGCCCTCTCTTCGGTCCCATCCACATCATCCCAGCTACAGATGGGACCGAAGAGAGAACTTGCAGAAATACATACACCCATACACCTATACAAGAAACATATATCGTTTATCCATCTGGTTATAATCAGCAGGAAGGGTTCACCCTTACCAATAGATGCAACCGTTCAAGCGCCACAAAGTGAGCGCCACAGAGCTGCGATATGACAATTTTCATATCACCAGCGCCAGCACTACAACAGGTAAAGATGACTACCACGGTGGTTTCAATCCCCAGGAATTCAAGTCCAGTAGGCACAATCGCTACGAGTTCTCCCAACAGGACAAGTCGCAGTTCCAAGATGATGAGGATGTTGAGACGGAAATGGATCATGTAAAGATCCTGTCGAACTTTGTGGACTTATCAGAAGTGATGAATCTGACGCTTGATGAGATTGAACCAGCAGTTTCTGTGATAGTTGTTAAGAAGAGGAAACTGCCGCCAGCGCCGGCGCCAAAGCGGAGGAAGGTTAAGGTAAGGTTGGATTACGGGGACGACGACAACGACGACGACGACGATGACGAGGATATGGACGGAGCAGCAGAGAAAGAGGGCCAATTGGGTCTACAACTGAAGCGTGTTGAAAGCAAGATGAAGTTTGAGAAGCACATCAGTGCAGCATCAAAATCGAAAGATTCAATATTTACAAGCTTTGTGAAGGACCTTGGATTGGTGATCCCTCCATTGGTGAGATGCGTGCCGGCAGAAGCAATGGCAGCAGCAGGGTACAGATCCAAATTCCCTGCAAAGGATCTGCACGAGGCACCATTGAACAAGCATACAGCATCGTCACTCCTCAAATCCAAATTCACAACCTCGGGAACTCCGCCACCACAACTGCCACCGCCACCAACTCAGCAGAACACACCTCGACAACGCCGCAAGACTGTGCCTATTACAGTAGACCCAGTGGTTAAAAAACGTCTGAACATCTAGAGTCTCTGCTTGAGATTCTCCAAGAATGATCCCAGATCGTACACATTGTTCAGCTCCTGCATGGACTCTACCTTGTGTGCCCATTGGGTGTCCACTTGACACACTCGGTCAGTCGATGTGTCAATGCTCACAAACACCTTGTTGTCTGGTACATACTCAAAGTACTTCCCTTCAAAGCGGTACAAGTTCCCGCTAGTCAGCACATCCTGGACATACTCCCACTTGGCCCATTCATTAGTGGTCATTCCTCTGATAATGAGTTTCATGTGCTCATAACTGAACCATATCAACATGAGGTCAAAAGTGGAGCACATGAATACCAATGCGACTTCATACAGCACTTTATCATCCCACCACGAGTGGAAACCGCTCCATTCCCTGCGCAAAACAGGTGTGATAACGCAGCACGCATATGTCAAGACTGTAATGTTCATCAGGAGAAAGCTGTAGAAGTACTTGTAGTTGTCCATTCCGACACAGTTGTTCAGCCAGACGCAATGGTGGTCGTATAGGAGGATGCAATGGCCACAGTATTTGCAATGCTTGGAGCGCGCTGGTTTGGGCAAGTGACAAGTATAGCACTCCTTATTGCGGAAGAAGATGAGACTGTTGTTGATGTATCGTGAGTTGGCGTACCCTGCGTTCTCAAGGGTGAGTTTCGTTGGTTTGATGAATGTGGCGAGCAGAAACGTCACCATGAGAACCACGAGCAGGGCGTTGTAGAGCCAGGTGTGTGGGTTGATGAGCTTGTAGAATGTGTGCCGGTAGAACGTGTAGACCATGAAGCCGAAGATCACCACGTAGAGCGCCGGAACCGACCAGTTGATGATGGAATTGACAGCGGCTATCAGCCTACCGTTGAACAGCTGATGCTCTCTCACCGCAATCTGCTTGGCCCAACGGCTCCGCCGCAGCCGCCGCAGTTGCTGGTGAGCAGAGCAGCTCTCGTCACGAACACACAGCCATGCCAATGCGGATATCACCAACAGCGCAACCAGCGCCGCTATCAGTTTATGTTTTAGTGGCATTTTCCTTACTGTTGATAAACAGAAACAGACAGAATAAAAACAAGTTTATTGTTAAGTTCGGTTTCCCAGTTCAGTGCCAAAGCGAGCCACAGAAAAAACGAGCTTGTATACATGGAGACCGAGCTGCTGGCGACGATTGAGAAGCTGCAGTTCATGCTGGCGATCCAGCAGGAGAAGCAGTTCTGGTACGCAGACAGTGTGTTGCTGACTGGTGAGGATGTTGCTGTGGCGAACAGAGAGCTCGGAAGATCACTGGGTCCACGCTTGGTGGAGTTGGCCATGGAGCTGGGCGCTAGCGCCAGCAGCAATGCCAGCGGCGCCAATGGAGTTGAAGACAAAGAAGGTGGCGACCGCACAGTGAGGCTGTACCAGTTTAACGAGACGTTGACGAGACTGCTCGTTGGTGAGCAGGGCCTTGACGAGACTGAGCTGGACTTCACGCTGGTGATAACCGCCCTGATTCGCCTGTTGTTGGACAAGCTGGCCACGTTAACAACAGCATCAGCGTCTGCCAGAGCCACTGATAGCCGTCTTCTCGACAGTATCCTCAACAAGAACATCTCACAGCGCCTGCTACGTCCTTTCCACACCGCACTCCAGCACCGTTGCCAACTACACCTCCAGTCATCAATCATAAAACAACCATTCAATTAATAGCAGGAGGAGCAACAGCGCTTCCGAAGTAGTCCCACGCCCACCGCCAAACCACCCCAGCAAACCGGCGTCCCAGCACCTTGCCCACCAGTGGAAGTATCACCAGTCCTACCAGCTTCTGCACTTGCTCTAAGGATTCCTCCCATTGCAGCTGCGCGTTAATCAGCCTCAGCTCGTCGTCGTCACCGTCGTCACCGTCACCGTCATCGTCAGTCTCATCATCGGCAGATTCGAATTCGTAGTCGTATTGATCAATGTCAAACGGCGTCGTCGGTTCCTGCGGGTCAAATTCACCACCGTTGGGATCTGGTGTCTCCAGGATCACGATTGGCTCTGCATCCATCTCTGCTAAGCACCACTTTTATATCTATTCTTTCCTAATAGTAAGAGAGTTCAAACAATAAAAAAAAAGGGAGAGTGAGGGCAAAAAAAAAATTCATTCATTCAAAATATTCACACACCTTTTGTTTATATATATATATATATGCCTCTTCGCCACATCATACGCAGAATGTCAACCGCAGCAGGAGCAGAGTTTAACACAGTCACTGAGGGGAAAGCAAGCATCCTCTTCCCTAAAAAGGAGGACGTCTTCTACAACCCAGTCCAGCAGTTCAACAGAGACCTCTCGGTCGCTGCTATTCGTGCCTGGTCTGACATCTACGGGGACGCTGCCTCCACTTCCAAGAAACGCAAGAGAGACCAGGAAGAGGGACAGCAGCAGCAGGGTGAAATCAAACCGTATATCTCCATCCTCGAAGCACTCAGTGCCACTGGTCTTCGTGCCATCCGTTACGCGAAGGAGATCCCCAAGGTCAAATCGATTGTCGCCAATGACTTTCTAGAAGAAGCTGTCAAGTCCATTGAGCGCAACATTGAGTTCAACGGGGTTGGTGATATCCTCAGAGCTAACAAGGGTGATGCTAATGCGTTCATGTATCAGGCCAAGGCGGAAGGCCAGCACCAGCACCTCTTCAACGTTATTGACCTCGATCCATATGGAACAGCATCGCCGTTCATTGACGCAGCAGTCCAGAGTGTCCATGATGATGGTCTCTTGCTCGTCACTTGTACTGATCTCGCTGTCCTTGCTGGGGGTGGATACCCCGAGAAGTGCTTTGCCCTGTACGGAGGCTCCACTCTGATCAACCACGATGCGTCCCATGAAGCCGCCTTGAGATTGGTGCTGAACTCAATCCAGTCCACTGCCGCAAAGTACAAGAAGACCATTGAGCCACTGCTGTGTCTCTCCATCGACTTTTATGTGAGATTGTTCATCAGAGTCAAGACATCCCCGATCGAGGTCAAGAAGCTGGCCTCAAAGACCTCTGTTGAGTATATGTGCTCTGGCTGTAGTTCCATCCAGGAACAGCCATTGGGTAGAGTCTCTAACAGAGAAAATGGGTCATTGAAGTATGGCTTGTCCCAAGGCGTTGTGGCCAATTCAGCCAGTTGCAAGTACTGTGGCTTTGTCCAGCACGTTGCGGGCCCAATGTACAACGGCCCATTACACAACAAGGAGTTTGTCGCTAAAATCTTGGAGATCAATGAGACCCAGTTGGACGATGAAACTTACAAGACAAGAAAGAGAATCGAGGGAATGCTCACCCTGGCCCTGAACGAACTGGACACACAGTTCTACTTCAAGCCAGACAAGATTTCCTCCATTCTCAAGTGCCAGGCCCCTCCTCTGAAAGTGCTAACTGCCGGCCTGGGGTCCCTGGGATACAAAGCATCCCTGACCCACTGTGTCTCTGGTGCCATCAAGACAAACGCCGATTGGGATACGATATGGGCTCTGATGCTGGAGTACATCAGACAAAAGGCGCCAAGTGACGTGTCCAAGCTCAACGAGAATACTGCCGGCTACAAGATCCGCACTAATGAGAACCTAAAGACATTGGAGAATGTCAGCTTTGAACCAAACCAACTCAGTGGGAAAGTTGAGAAGTTGAGAAGGTTGAAGATTACGAGGTACCAGGAGAATCCAACAAAGAACTGGGGTCCAAAGGCAAAGCCTCAATAATCTTGACAGGAGTACAGAAGAATTTTGTGTAAAAGGGAGGAGGAAGGGGAAGAACATCATGTACTAATAAACAAAGAGCATTTATCCTTGTATCTCTGGAAACGGCGAGAGTCGAACTCGCATCCCTGTAAACAGGGACCAGCGTATTCCCTAGAGAGGAAATCAATGATGATATAATCATTGAACCCGTCCCTTTCTTGAAAACCTGAAGCTGGCGCCTTTACCGCTCGGCCACATTCCCGTGAAGAAAGAGGGTATCAGGTTGAAGAAGAAGCAGCAATAGAAGAAGTTGATTGATAGAGAAGGAGTGAATGAAAGGATGAGAAAGAAAATAGTGGGAAATTCCAACCTGCTTTTATAGTTTCTCACTAGTGAAATTGATACTTAGCCGCTGAAGTTCAACCATTGTCAACCGCCGAACTTGATAACTCGACAACGAGATCGGCTACAAACTCCATGTAAAGTCTATTCTATTACTCGCAAGAAGCACATTCAAACTGTTCTCTTTATAACCAAAGCGCCCTGTTGGATCCATGAGCCGCCGATATTGTCGTGGCTAGACATCATTCATCACATCAATATCAACAACCACAAAAACGAAAAGATAAACAAAGGGGCAAAAATAACCAACACAAGAGTAAACACAGGAGCAAATTGACAACACATAAAGGGCAGTCCGAACCGACAAAGGCAATTCAAATAGTAACTCTCAGAGAGAGAGAGAGAAAGCGGCCGAAAAGAGGATTAGCCGCCGACCGCCGACCACCCCTGCCGCTGCCACTGACACTGTCGCTGTTTTATAAGAAAAGACTTTCAAGAAGTTCATTTCTTAACATCTGGTTTACATCCAATTGGCGCTTTGACTCTGAAATGGTATTCACACTTCTCTGGTTCACTCACGGAAATAATCTCATTAGATTCACCACAGTCAATGGTAACCACAGCGCTTCTCGATGGGCCATTCCAGCACTTTTGACCATTGGTGTAGAACAAGGTAAATTGTTGTCTCTTGTCGTCAATGTCCTTCACCTCGTAGCGAGTGTATGTACCAATCTTGACGTTGTGGTTGTCTCTACCCTTTTGTCTAACATCACCAGTGAAGAAGAGCTCATAGCCATACTCACCAAGCTGAGCATTTACTGAAACATCTTTGAATGGTCTCAGAATATCATTCGGGCCAAAGTCCTTAGACAACTCGAACTTCAGGGAATGAATTTGTTCCTCTGCGGTGTCCCTGTTTGATTGCAAGTCTTTCAAAAAGTCATCAACCTCTTCAGCTGGAACATTGGCTCCAGACCCGTCAGTATTAACAATGTCATCCTTGGATGGCTTTATTTTTGGTGGCTGAACACCCAAGAAGTCATTCACAAGTTTGCGGAACTTGATTCTCAGATCATCCAATATGGACGCCTTATTGCCAATAAGCAGAATGTCGGCAGCAGCCATCATTTCACCATATGACTGAACCAAGCCAGATATTTCTGAAGTTAGGGACTCGATATCCTTTTCAGAAGCTAACAAATTGCCGTTGCCAGCAGCAGCATCAGGCTTATTTGAGAGATAGTCTTGGAATGACTTGACAGCATCCTTCACATTTGGATCGTTGAAGTTTGGATTGTAGTTGTCGATCAAGTACTGAAGTTTTTCTTCCAAATCCGCTGATCTTTGAGTGATGCCATCGTTTGATGTCAGCCCAGTGTTGAAACCTTCGACAACGCTCTTCAACCTGGCAAGCAACTGGTTGTAATTATTGGTCTTTAGCTCTTTAGTGACCCCATACAGTAAGTTCTTGTAATTGACAGGGTTCTTGTAAGCATCATCAAACTTTGCCAGATGGTCTTGGAAGCCTTCAACAACCTTCTTAACAGCATTGTCATTCAGGTTAGGGTTGAAGTTTTTTAGCAAATTGTCCAGGATTCTCTTAACCTGTCTCAAGTTCTTACCCTCTCTAGTGAATACTTCAAAATTGGCGTTCAGAGTCTTTTCAAGCTCAGACAAAGAATTCTTAATCTCCTTCTCCATCGACTTATTCTTGTTGTCTGTTTTCTCCATCTTCTCAACCCTGTCCTTGTAGGTCTCCAACTCTCTGTTGACAAAAACCAGAATGTTCTCCTCAGACATTAGGTTTTCCTCAAGCTTGTCTCTCAATCTCTTGGCTGCCTTCAAGATTGTTTCCGCTTTCCCACTACCAATCTTGTAAGTTTTATTAGCCAACTCCAATTGCTTCTCATATTCTTGGTGGATCTCTTCACAGCGATTTGGACATTCAACGGGGGTATTCCATTCGTCACTACCATCACAGCACAAAGAGTAATCACAACGGCCATCATTGACCAAGGACGACTTGATGTAGCTTGGTATGTGGCCCTCATTTTCACAGTAAAACAAGCCCTTTGGACATGCAGAAGTACCCGGCTCATCACTCCCATCAGGACAGTCACAGTAGTCATCATTGACTTGAGAAAAATCCAATTCAATCTCTGGGTTGTTCAAACATTTCCACTTCCCGTTGACATCAGCCTTGTACAAGTCCTGGTTCCTTGGGGCAACACCAACAATGGTGTCGAGGGTGTAACCAGTGGACACGAGAGTGGCAATCACAGAGAGTGCAGTACAAATCTTCATATCACTTTCAAACGCTTTGATTTGCTCAACAGATGTTTGGGGAGAGAGAGAAGAAAAATGGAAAGTTAAAACTTTTCAAGGTGTGCAAAAACACACGCACCAATTTTTGGGGTGTAAATTAATTCAGTTTACCTTTGTTATATTGGTGTCGGATATAACTTTTTCGTTTTTTGACAGATCTCTGGACAGGCCGGGTAAACTATTGTGAAGGGTTTTTTTTTTGACGGGTTTTACCATAGCGCACTGCCTAGCCTGTCTGGCTATCCACTAACCCACCGACTACCGACGGCCCATTGTTTTGATTCCCCTCGTCTCTCTCTCTCTCTTACTGTGTACTTCAACGCGAGAGAGAACCTTCCATTGAACTATAGTTTAGTCAGTTTAGGGGATTTCTGTTTATGTACATCATTCCGCATTGATCCAGGTATGATATGATATTGTTGGGGGACGTATCTAGCTATATGCTGCTTTGAATAGTTGGCTGAGATGTATCCATCTAACTCAAGGGGCTGTTCTGGTTATATACGGTGCTGGTACCGGTATTATTTGATTGGAATCCTCTATGTTTGGAGCCGTTGTACTCTGATTCATCCCGGAAATAAGCAGAGGCCAACATAGGCATGAGTCATTCAAATGAACGAACTGCAACCTTGTGCCCTCTCCTCCTTTCTCTGGGTTCTCCGTTCTGTTTTATGAGTCAAGCCCTGGAAAGGCATGATGAGCATGGTTGGGGCCACACTCAGGTCAAGCGAACGGAGGGAGGCAGAGAGAGAGAGAGAGAGAGAGAGAGACCTGGTGCGCGGTGTGTGTCTGGTCAAGGTGCACTGAACTACCTTGCCTAATTTTCTATAATAGTGTAAAGATTTCATTGGTACTCTCTCCGTCCTTTGGTGGGCTTTTAAACGAAAGAAGAGCATTAGTGGCATCCCGGTCGGATCAACTAGAGAGAAAGAAAGAGGTTTCATTCAGTACCACTGCAACGTATCCTGGTGGGTTAAACCATGCAGGTATTCAAACGCCCTACCGGCGATTCGCCCGCTACTTGCTTATTACAGCTGTACGCGTACACTAATGCCCATGTTTCGCCGATACCGCTACATCCCCTGATGGCCGTTTCCGGACAAAATCTCGCCAATTAAAGTGTTCCCGGCAAATTTTTTTTTTTTTGTGTTTTTTTTGTTTGGTTTTCTCGACGATGGACAGCGAGATGGGGGAGGAGAAAAAAAAAGTTTTCACACACAGGTATAAAAAAGAATCGTCCCCGTTTTTTTTTTTCTTTCTCTTTCTGACTTGCTTTAAAACCATTCCCAGGAACTACATTAACACCAATGTCTTTCAGAAACGCTTCCCTTCGTCTAGCCCGTGTTGCTGCTCAATCCACCCAAAAGAGAGCTCTATCTGCTTTGGTCTCTGCTGGTGCCAGACCAACCTTGAAGGCTACCACTACCGCTGTTGCCACCAGAGGTGTTAAGACCATCAATTTTGGTGGTGTTGAGGAGACTGTCTACGAGAGAGCCGACTGGCCAAGAGAGAAGTTGCTTGAGTACTTCAAGAACGACACCCTAGCCATGATTGGTTACGGTTCCCAAGGTTACGGTCAAGGTTTGAACTTGAGAGACAATGGTTTGAACGTTATTGTCGGTGTCAGAAAGAACGGTGCCTCTTGGAAGGCTGCCATTGAGGACGGTTGGGTTCCAGGTGAGAACTTGTTTGATGTCAATGAGGCTATCAACAAGGGTACCATTGTCATGAACTTGTTGTCTGACGCTGCTCAATCCGAGACCTGGGCTTCCATCAAGCCATTGATCACTGAGGGTAAGACCTTGTACTTTGCTCACGGGTTTTCTCCAGTCTTCAAGGACTTGACCCACGTTGTCACTCCAGAGAATGTTGATGTTATCTTGGTTGCTCCAAAGGGTTCTGGTAGAACTGTCAGATCCTTGTTCAAGGAGGGCAGAGGTATCAACTCCTCTTACGCCGTCTGGAACGACGTTACCGGCAAGGCCCACGAGAAGGCCCAAGCTTTGGCCGTTGCTGTTGGTTCCGGTTACGTTTACCAAACCACCTTTGAGAGAGAAGTCAACTCTGACTTGTACGGTGAGAGAGGTTGTTTGATGGGTGGTATCCACGGTATGTTCTTGGCCCAATACGAGGTTTTGAGAGAGAATGGCCACACCCCATCTGAGGCTTTCAACGAGACTGTTGAGGAGGCCACCCAATCTTTGTACCCATTGGTTGGTAAGTACGGTATGGACTACATGTACGATGCCTGCTCCACCACTGCCAGAAGAGGTGCTCTAGACTGGTACCCAATCTTCAAGAACGCCTTGAAGCCAGTCTTTGAGGACTTGTACGAGTCTGTCAGAAACGGTTCTGAGACCCAAAGATCTTTGGACTTCAACTCCCAACCGGACTACAGAGAGAAGCTAGAGGAGGAATTGAAGATCATTAGAGACTTGGAGATCTGGAAGGTTGGTAAGGAAGTCAGAAAGCTACGTCCAGAGAACAACTAGACGCCGGTATTCGGTCTTTATATATAGTGCACATTATTTTTTTTTCTCTCTCTATCTGCTAGTTTTGGTTTTGGGTATGTCATTATGGTCATTGAATGACTTTTGATATCTGTTTACGAGTTTGTATTTATTAATATGAGGTTTATGCCGTGATAGTCATTGAATGACTAAGGCATCTTTTGTTAAAATTCTTTTTTGGTGTAGTCTGGCTGGTCTGGTTACCTAAGCTCCGAATTCCGATGCCCAGACCTCATCACGCGCGAATATTTCCTAATTGGGAAAACAAAAGCCTAACCCGGCCTAAAAGTTTTTTTTTTCCTTTATAGATAATTTTTTTTGTTTTCTTTTATCAATAGAAGAACCAAAACAGCTACACATTTCTTAAAGGGATCTCTTTCAGTATCAAGTGAAGCGAAACCAACCCTCAATTCGTGAATTGAACCTCCCGGCTCCCTTTAAAAGGACTACAAACAAAAAGGCTGAAAGAGAAACTATTTGCCGCTGCCACATACACTCTTTGGCTTATAAGCAGACAGACCCACCCATCCGTTTTTACACACACACACACATTGATCGACTACTTTCTACGCCTCACAAATAAATACATTACCAATATCTGCCCAATATGTGTGCTTTCCTTCTATAAAAGGGCAGGATACGGATAGAGCAGATACAAGAATTGAGCAACAACTACTATAAAGAGATTTAGAAAGTAGTTTTGAGCAATAAATAGATAGAGAAAGAGCACAACAGAATAGAACTAATAGCTATTATACTGTGTCGTGAGGTATAGTATAAAAGAGACACAATGGTGAAAAGTCCAAAGAAGAAAATCACTCCAAAATCCTCCAACAGACCCGCTCCTGGCAAAACAGTACTTCCCAGACAGTCGTTCCAGCCCAAGCAGAGTTTCAACCAGAGAAGATTCAGTATTATTGACTCTGACTCCTCATCATTGAGTGACTATGAGAGTGATGAGGATGACGAAGATGATGAAGAACAGATTACAGTTCAGGAGGTGCAGAGTTTTAACAAGTTGAGTGGAGAGTTTCAGGCCATTGAATCTGAGAGTGACGAAGACGATGAGATTGATAATGAGGAACATGAGGAACATCTCTGGAAAAAAAATGCCAGCAAAGTTGTAAACACTTCTAGTGATGACGACGATGATGATGATGACGATGATGATAACTCGAGTTCTTCTGATGATGAGAATGTGGACTTGGTTAAGTTGACTGCTGAAAGAAAACGGGCAATGTTGTCTTATAGATCTGCCTCTCCGTTTGCAAAGGCGGAAACGAACAAGAGCACCAGTTCCAAATCTCAGCAGGATGTTGATTTCTCGTTTGATTTCAACAATAATGACCACCAACTAAAGATTGAAGAAGAGGAGGATGTTGGTGAAGAGCTGGCGCAGTTTTCCCCTGTGAAGGATGATAACGTTCACATTCCCGCTCTCTCCAATACACCTCTCGGTTTCATGAATATTGAAGAGAGTTCAGAATCTGATGGCGAGATCAACAGAGATGAGTTGCTAAAGACTTTGGAACAGGACAGTGATGATGGACTCGACACTGGGATTGAGACTGGTGATGATGAGATGGCCATGTTGAAGCATGAGGCTGAAATGATTGCCCAAGAGTACGATGAGGATGGCTTGCAATTGAGCTCCACGAATGCCACTCCAAGAAACTCTGTCTTTGAGAGCTTGATCAAACAGCACAAATCTGAGATGCAGAATAATGAGGTTTTGCAATTCGTTTCAGATGATGACTGCGACAGTTTTGATGAAGATGATGATGAGGACGACTTTGATCAAGATGATGCATTTATGATTCCATTCTTTGATGATAGTGTCTTCAAAGAAGAGTTGTACCAACAGAACAAAGATCATATGAGAAGGAAGCATCGGAGTGAAGAGCAATTGGACAGTGGAGACGATTCCTATCTATGGGACTACTTCTTCAGCTCTGGTGATGAAGAGGACAATGATGGTGACGACATTGCTAACCAAAACTCCTCCAACAACAACAACAACAATTCTCATAACAACAGCAACAGCAACAGCAACAACAACTATAGCGATGATGAGACGACTGATGAGGACACTACACTTCCACCACCATCTTCTAGAAGCAAAATTGGTTCCAAAGCCCAGGAATTGTTATCATCAAGTTCTGTCACTGTGAGGCCTCCTGCGCTAGGCACCTGGTCGACTGACAGCAAGCCCTTTGGTATCATTGATGGTTTATCGACAAGATCGTTGTTACCAGCTGCTGGCTCTGCCGCAGCTTCTTCGTCTTCCTCTTCTTCCTCTTCTTCCAAGGCGGCCACATCTACATTGGCGAATTCAACTGGTTTGAATAATGGTGGCACTTCACTGAACAAATCAACGGCGACACTTGTCGGTAGTAACCATGATAACGAATTGGCTATTGACGAGCTCTTGAACATGAGTGAACTAGAGGAAGATGAAGATGACGGCGCTGATATGAACCATGAACTATGGCTGGAAGTTATGAACTCGAACAGGAATGTTCCGTTATCTGCCTTCAGGAACAAGGGTGTCATTGATAACCACAATGCACATCTCAACGCTACCAGACGGTTCTCCACAAACCAAGGAGGCAATGGTGTTGGTGGTGTGTCCAAGCTGGGGGCCCGCATCCGCTCAGTAAATCCAGATATCGCATCAGCCATCATTGAGAAGAAGAAGAACCAGAAACTCAGATTCAATGATCATCCACTTCGCTCCTCATCTGTTCCCAAGTTGAAACAAAAGAAGGCTAAGAGCTCAAAGATGAGACGCCGTCAGAGCAATGCGGAAGCTGCTGTTGAAGGCTTACGAGTCACCAAGTCTGGCTTGTTCAGTGAGGATACCTTGAACAATGTCGAAGAATTTCTAACCGGCTTGGGTGCCGAAACTGAGCTCAGTGTGCTTTTTCGTGAGGTTCAGTAAGCAGTGAGTGTATCCACTAACATTTCTTTTCTTTCTTTCTATTATTCTTTTTGCTTTAGGGGTGTTTTTACTTGGGTTGCAATTTAACAAAGGGATTGATTTTATATATACAGACATTGTTGTTGTTGTTGTTGTTATTGTTATTGTTATACACATTCGTTGATATTAAAACAGTATAGTAATACAGTGCTGTGAGAGTGGGAGTGTGTCTTAGACCAGGGTTGTCAACTTTGCAGCCAGTTCTAACTGAGTTTTGATTGAGCTAGCGAGGTATTCAATCATCAATGTGTTTTGAATGTGCGAGTTGAAGGACTTTTCCAACTCTTCGAGGTTGATTGACTTGACATTTGTCTTCAAACTGGCAAGCAACAGCTTCCCAAAGTCCTCGTTACCCTTAATCTCACCAGACTCGATTCTTTCAATGTACTTCACTGTGCTCTCGATCAACACCTCAATCTTGTTCAGGTGCTCCGTCAAAGCGTTCAGGTCGACTGAACCCTGTGGCAAGCCAATCTCCGAGGCCTCCTCGTACACCTGTCTGGACGCAAAGTTCAAAACGGACACATCCTGGGAGTCAAAGTTGATCTTATTTGGAGTTGGGACAAAAAAGTACGAAGGACCCTTGTCAATGTTCCACTTGTGCGCAATGGCAGCGTTGGCACCGACTGGAGAGCCAATGTAGGTGTTGATCGTTGGGATCGAGTTGATCTCGCCCTCCTCATTCTCGAGGTTCAGAGTAAGGTGAACAGCTGGATATGGATGGGTTCCGTCTGGAAATCTTGAGTAGAAATCTTGCAGAAGACCAGTGAAAGTGTCGATATCAGACTTGGTCGAGAACCAGCCGAGAATGGTGTCCTTTGGGTTTGATCTCTTGTAGAGTTGGTACTGAACTCTATGGTGATACTCCTCAATAGTGACCTCGTCATCTTCCTCGTTGTGTGGAACAATGTAGGCATCTTTGACTTCGACTTCTGAACCGTCCTCAGATCTCGAACCTAGTAGAGTTCCAATAACTCTGGCACCGTCCTGGGCACGTTGGGAGAACTCGAGCAGTTGGAATAGCGCGGAAGCCTGAACGTTAACTGTGATTGGAGCTGTTGAGAGTGAGCCAACTGGAGCTAGAGAGCTTGGTCTGACGAGATGGAGAGACATTTGTTCAAGCAGAGTGTTTCTAAACGTATCTTTCCAACGCCCTTTTTAAAAATGATTTGTTACTAATTTTTCAGCACTCCTGGTGATGGAAGAAGGAAAAAAAAAAAAAAAGTTTTGAAACCATAAATGGATAACTTCCTGTTCAGGATATTTCCTCTCTTTTTTATTGGATTATGTAATTGATTAGTCATGTTTATTATATAATGTCTTAGTCATCTATTATTATATAGTCTCTTAGTCAGATTTTGGCCCGATAACATATACTTTGGACCTCTTTTGCCACTTAGATAACAACAACAACAACAACAACAACAGGGGCTGAATCCACTGATGAGTTTCCTTCAGAGACTTCCGAGACGCCTGTTTAAGGGTACAGTGTACTCTGCTGCTGTTGCTGGAGGGCTTCTGGTTTACGATGATCAGTTTAATGCGTCTACAGGGTACCGAACATTGAATGCGTTCTATACCTTTACACGGATTGGGCTTGACTATGGATTCAAGTTTAATGAACAGAATGATATTCAGAAACTCCATGAGCTGAACGCAGACAGGCTTTTCAATTTACTGGTTGAAAACAAGGGTCTCTATATCAAGTTTGGCCAGAACATTGCAAACCAGGCAAGTATCTTTCCAAGGGCATTCCAAGAGAAGTTTGCAAAGTTGTATGACTCTGGTCCAACTGACTCTTGGGAGCACGTTGAGAGTATCTTGAAAGCGGAGCTTGGCTCAGACTATGAGAAGTTTTTTACAAAGATTGACAAGACACCTATCGCAAGTGCAAGTATAGCTCAGGTGCACAGGGCCACTCTTGCCAATGGTGACGAAGTGGCTTTGAAAGTTCAACATTACTACATTCCCAAGCAGATCACAGCGGATCTGCTGACTTATAGGTTCTTTGTGAAGGTTTATGAGTACTTTTTCGATATACCAATCAGCTTCTCCAATGACTATATTGCCAAACACTTGGAAGAAGAGGTTGACTTTAGAAAAGAGTTGAACAATGCGGAAAGAGTGGAAGAATTCATCCAAGGGGACAGCTATTTGCATGACAAGATTCATGTTCCAAGGACCTATCTTGATCTGTCGACCAGGAGAATTCTCACCGCAGAATGGTGTGAAGGTGAACCGTTGATTCGATACCATGATTTGAAGTCCAAGTACAACACCAAAACCATCATGAACCAGTACCTCACGTTGTTTTCTAAAATGATATTTGAATGGGGGTTTGTCCACTCTGACCCACATCCAGGTAATCTACTCGTTCGCTACAAGAAGGATAGTAAGGCCCAAGAGTTGGTGCTACTTGACCACGGACTGTACGTGGAGCTGACCCCTTCTCTACGGCTTAAGTACTGCTCCTTGTGGAAATCCCTTTTTGAGCTCAATGACAAGGAATTGAAGCGAATTGCCATTGATTGGGGGATCGGTTCTGAACAGTCTGATATGATGGCTTCAATGTCCATGTTGAAGCCTTACCATAAAATGAGGGAGAATATCCAAGCAATGTCCAAGTTTGAGAGAGAACAGTACATGAAGGAGCAATTTAAGAACTTCTTTAAAGAGACAGAGAAGTTTCCGCTGGCTCTAATCTTCCTGGGCCGTACCATGAGAATGGTGCAGACTCTGAATCAGAAATATGGTGCTCCGGTGAACAGAGTCAACATGTTCTCCCGTGAGGCAATCAAGGGTTACTATCTGGATAATGAGATACCAAGGGAGTTCTGGACAAGAGTTGGCAATACACTAAGATACACCATCTTCCTGATTACCTTCACGATCTCAGACCTGGTGTTCAACTTGTCTAAAATCAGCCAGTACCTGTTTGACACCAAGAACATTGAGGATGTCCTTCAACAACAAATGATTAAAAACATGAAGGAGTATGGAGTAGAAGTTCCTGAAGACGTTGTGCTTTTCAGTGGTTAAAAATACCTGATAGACACTTACTTTTGTACATAGTGATGATGATGATGATTATGATAATAAATGTAAATATAACTTGGTATAAATAGTTAATATCTAAACGAAATCGTCATTAAAATGATGATGAGATGGGAGCCGGGTAACTTTCCTAAATTTTTTTTTTTGCCTCTTACAGAGAAGGAAAAAAATTTAACTTAACCTACTACATTTTGTTTTTAGTAACAGCAGGGGTAATGAGCTTCAATACAACATATCTGAATACTGAGCTTGCTCCGTTCTATGTCGGTGGCTCTCTTGCCACGCTATCTGCGAATGGTTCTATTCTTGCGACGGCTGTGCTTGAAGACCTTGTCATCACTGATCTGTCAATGAATGAAACACTCCACAAACTAGAAGGTGATGGTGAGACCATCACTGCTCTTCAGCTCACACCAGATGGGAAGTACCTTGCAGTGATATCACAATCTCAGCAGCTGAAGGTGTTTAATCTTCATGAGTCCAAATTTGTCAAAACATTCAAGCTTTCAAGTCCAGTCTTTGTCACTGCTGCGGATCCAACATCCACTCTTTTTGCCCTTGGTGGCTCTGACGGTGTTGTGATTGTGTTTGATATCGAAAATGGATTTGTCACGCATTCTTTCAAGGGCCACGGCTCTACCATCTCAGCGTTGAGGTTCCATGGTGAGTTGAGCAGTCGGGACTGGAAGTTGGCCTCTGGTGACACTACCGGTTTGATCAAGGTTTGGGATTTGGTAAAGAGAAAGCCAGTGGCGAACTTGAACGAGCACAATAATGCCGTTAGAGGCTTGAGTTTTAGCAAGGAGAGTGGTTTGATGATTAGTGGTGGAAGAGATGACCTGCTTATTGTGTGGGATACAAAGACTTGGAAATCAAGAAAGACTATCTCTACAAAGCAACAAGTTGAGGCGTGCGACTTTATCACGGATGATCTTGTTTACACAGCTGGTGGTGAAGCTGTTTTAAAAGTGTGGGACTTACAAACAGGAAGGTTTGTCACCCAGACGCAGCAACCAGTCGAAGAGCTATTGATCGTTGGTGTGTTGCCAATCGTTGAAGATGACAAGTTGCTCCTGGTTTTATCTGACCAGACCCTGTTTGAGATAGATACCACATTGATTGAAGAGAGTAATAGGAATCCAATTGAGATTTCAAAGAAAATTGCCGGGAACCATGGTACGATTGCCGATATGAGATATGTTGGTCCAAACAGCGACAAGAACTTGATTGCGCTCGCCACCAACTCCCCTGGTCTCCGAATCATTGATCCAGTGAGCAAACCATATGAGGTGGAAATTCTTGAAGGTCATACTGACTTGTTGAACGCGTTGGACACAACGAATGACGGTTTGTGGATTGCCACTGCCTCGAAGGACAAGGAGGCTAGACTTTGGAGATACAGTGAAATTGACGAGACCTTCCATACTGTGGCTATATTCAAAGGTCATGCAGGTGCTATCAGTGCGATTGCTCTTCCAAGATCAAACGACATTGGTCACCAACCAAACTTTTTGATTACTGGCTCCAATGACTTGACAATTAAGAAGTGGAAGATTCCAAAGTTTAGAAAAGATGACGGTGGCGTTATTGTTAATGAAGACCCAATAGTGGTGAAGACATCTGAATACACCAGACATGCACATGAGAAAGACATCAACGGGTTGGATATTTCACCAAACGATGAGTTCTTTGCTACTGCATCGTATGACAAAACTGCCAAAGTATGGGATCTAGATACTGGTGAGACAGTTGGCATTCTCAAGGGCCATAAGAGAGGTTTGTGGGATGTCAAGTTTTGCAAGTACGACAAGCTGTTGATTACTGGCTCTGGTGATAAGACGTTGAAGCTGTGGTCCTTGGGTGATTTTAGATGTCAAAAGACTTTTGAAGGTCATACGAACTCTGTTCAAAGAGTGGAATTCCTGAACAAGGAGAAGCAGGTTATTTCCAGTGGTGCTGATGGACTAGTCAAGATTTGGGACTCCTCCTCTGGTGAGTGTTTGAAGACGCTAGATGAGCATGCGAACAGAATCTGGTCTCTGATAGTCAAGAACAATGGCGAGGAATTTGTTAGTGCAGATGCCGATGGTGTGTTCCAATTCTGGATAGATAACACTGAAGAGGTGAACAAGGAGGCTGAAGAAGCGATGAAGCTGAAGGTTGAACAGGAACAATCGTTGGAGAACTTCATCTATGACAAGAAATGGAAGAATGCCTTTTTGCTGGCATTGCAATTGGACCATCCAATGAGACTTTACAACGTTCTTAAGAATTGCATTGCTGAAAATGCCACCAGTGATGGTGAGGAGGGTGGTTTCATTATTGGTGAAGAACTTGATGCGGTGATTGCCACATTGACAGATGACCAGATTGTTCTTCTGTTCAAGAGAATCAGAAGCTGGAACGTTAACGCCAGGTTTTTCTCAGTCTCACAGAAACTGATCAAAGTGATTCTAAAGAGTTTCAGTGTTGAAAGACTGATTGAGATTCCAGGCTTGATTAAACTAGTTGATACACTGGTGCCTTATAACGAGAGACATTACAGCAGGGTTGATGACTTGGTGGAGCAAAGTTTCATCTTGGACTACTCCATCGGGGAGATGAACAAGGTTTTATAGAAAAAAATGTTTGCATGTTTCATCCTATTATAGCAGTAATGTAATGGTACATATATATAGCAGTAGCCCCACCTTGTCGCTGCTTTTCCCTTTCAAGAAATAAAAAAATGCAGGTCCCGGCACCAAGCCCATTCTGCGCATTTTGAAACGGTCAAAAAAAAAAGGCTGAGGGAAACAGCATCATTGAAGATATCTGGGAGACGATTCTGTGAGACACTGTCTGTGTTGTATCTCCTGCTACCTGGGGAGAGAAGCCAGCCTTGCTCGAAAAGAGGTCGGTCTAAAGAAAAAAAAAGAAAAAAAGTGGTGTGACGTAATGATTATATAAGAATTGCTTCAATGACGACATTGTGCATCACAAAGATAACAGGATTTCCTATAAAAGGGCGCAGAGCTGGCCCCGTTTTTTCTTCTCTAACTAAGCGCTCTGCCAACACTTGTGCGAGAGAAAAAATGGATACTCTCACAGCGAAGATGAATGAAACGTTTATTGGTGATAAGCCATTGAAGTCTCTGACTCCAGTGAATGGTGGTGGTTCCAATTCACCTGAGGGCAGTACCGCCACAGCGGCGGCTGCTGCTGCTCTTAAAAGAAACTCAACCTCTTTTCTCAACAATGATGGTATAGATGAACTGAAACCAATGACCAGAAAGAATAGAGTCTCGTCTATTTCCCTCTCAGATCAGTGGTCAAACTCCCAGAGTAACCTTAGATCCCTTACACAGCTGTCTTCGCTTAATGGTAGCGGCTCTGCTTCTCAACTGTCGAGACACGGCGAAGGCCACGGCGGCTCAGCTGTCAAGAAGGAGATTGTCGACCACAAACGTGTTGCCTCGTATGCGTTTGCGTTTGACATTGACGGTGTTATTGTAAGAGGACCCGAGACCATTCCTGAGGCCCGTGATGCGCTCAAGATGCTGAATGGTGAGAACAAGTACAATATCCAAGTGCCCTACATTTTTGTGACAAATGGTGGTGGCCGTTCAGAATCGGCCAGATGCCAGGAGTTGAGCGATAGACTAGGCACCGAAGTCACTGAGGATCAAGTCATCCAAGGACATACCCCAATGAGGGATCTGATTGATGTGCACAAGACAGTACTCGTTGTTGGTGGTGTTGGTAATGCCTGCCGAAACGTTGCTGAGGAGTACGGGTTTGAACATGTCGTGACTCCTCTGGACATTATGAAGTGGAATCCTTCAGTTTCTCCATACCACAACTTGACTGAAGAAGAGCTGAAGTGTGCTAAAGATGTTGACTTCTCCCAGATTTCGATCGATGCGATTTTGGTTTTTGCTGACTCGAGAAACTGGGCTGCGGACCAGCAGATCATTTTGGAATTGCTATTGTCCAAGAATGGTGTCATGGGCACTACCTCTGAAACCTTTGACGAGGGTCCCGGTATTTACTTTGCCCATTCTGACTTTGTCTGGGCCACTGATTACAATCTGTCAAGATATGGTATGGGTGCCTTGCAAGTGTCCATTGCCGCACTGTTTAGAGAGCACACTGGCTTGGAGCTCTCTGTGACGAGATTTGGTAAGCCACAGCGTGGCACGTTCAGATACGCGAATAAGGTGTTGACGAACTGGAGAAAAGATGTCTTGGAGGAGCATGTCGAGAAGATTAGGAAAACCACTGGTGGCGCTGTCTTTTCTGACTCAGAATCCAACGGTGACTCTGATGACTCTGAGGAAGATGATGAAGATGATGGAATCTTGACAATCAAGAACAAATTCACTCTGAATTTGCCACCTGCGTCCACTGTCTATTTTGTCGGTGACACCCCTGAATCGGATATCAGATTTGCTAACTCCCACGACACATCATGGCACTCAATCTTGGTGAAAACTGGTGTTTACCAAGAGGGCACTGTGCCAAAGTACAAGCCAAAACATACATGCGAGAATGTCTTGGAAGCGGTCAAGTACGCCATTGAAAGAGAACACCAGCTGGAACTGAAAGAATGGAACACACAAGGTGCAACAGTCAATGCCCCCGTTATACTTGAACAAGAAGTTGTTGAAAGTATTAAATAAGGGTTTGACATACTACGTAATATATATACAATAGATTTTTATTGCTTACCATTACCATACTTAGATGATGAATGGAATCAAAAAATATTTGTTTTTGGTACCATATCTCTTTGCCTTCTTGATGGTCCACAGATACATTTGAACGGCACCAACCAGCCAGAAGATCAAGGTGAAGATGTTTGGATTGATGATAAAGACAGCCAACCAACCATACACCTCAAAGGTGTAATTTGGTGCAACAAAGATCTCAAAGAAGCCACCTTGTGGGGTTTGTCTTGGTTTACCCAATCTCAAACTCTTATCACCCAACAATCTCAACTGGGTGTGAGTGACAAAGTTGAACGTCTCGGAGAAGATCCACAGGTATAGGGCATACTGCTTGACTCTGTCGCCAAGAGCTGGGATGTGCAAATTACCCCAGCCGAGGTAAGAAAGGGCCACTGAACCACCAAGGACCCAGTAGTGACTAGAGTTCTTGAACAGGTTGAAGATTGGCATGGTGACACTGCTGAATCTGTGGACAAAGAGGGTTTCAAACTCTCTCTTGACGTAGTGAAGAATGTTCAGGTAGTAGAGCAGCTCGTACTCTTTAGGCGCACCAGCGAGCAGGTTGTACACCAAAAAGTGAATCACGATAGGACCAAGGTACTCAATGATATAAACGCCCCTCCAGGAGATCTGGGGACCCAGATCCTTGACATAAATGGTCTCGGTGGTCTCCAAGCACGCGGTGGTGATGATCTTCTTAGTTTCTGGATGGGTAAATCTGAGCCTGTGAGAAGGAATGTTCTTGTTGGCTTTGGACACCTGTCTTGCAAAGTCCTCAATGGAGGAGACCTGGAAAGTGGAGCTCTTTATGGTTTTAGAACGAGACTTGAGAGTGATTTCAGGCATTCTTGAAGCTGGTGCTGGCTTTGTTGTGGTGACAAGCTTTTGTCTGTAAAGCTTTTGGTTGTTTTGTGTGTTTTAAAGACATTACCCTACCCATAAATGGAGAATAGGGTTACCCTCTTCTGAAAATTTATATACTGAACAACAACAACAACAACAAGCCAAGAGGAAGAGGAAGAAGAAGAACTGTGTCAATGAAACTTACAAAGCTGCTGACAGGACTCACTAACGAGCGTGTACGCGTTGAACTGAAAAACGGGACAGTCATCCAGGGAACTCTGGCTAACGTGACGCCTACTATGAACATGACGCTCAAACGTACCACGATGACCCTTAAGCACCGTGACCCGGTTGCAGCAGACTTTGTCAATGTCAGAGGCAGTACGGTGAGAGGAATCGTGCTCCCTGATACGCTGAACCTCGATCTTGCTCTGCAGGACACAGTGGCGCTGCCAGTCATGTCGAGAGGCGGCGGCGGGTCTAAGAAGCGAACTGCAGATGCTTCCATTGATAAACCAAGGACGGCAAAGCGTGCCAGGGCATTATAAGAGAATATATAAATAGCAAAAGAGCATGTGTATAACAACAAACCTGTATATTTTCTTAGAAGACAATGCAGTTCACGGTTCACGATTTGTGTCTGTCCATCTCAACCAGAGTGAACCCGGCAAACTCGTCGCCGGTGGCCAGTGTGTCCACACACTCATCCATATAACTCAATGAATAATCGCCTTTGAAGCAGAGCCGTATCTTTCTGTAATCAGAGTCCACTTGGTCCAGGAGGTAGGTGTGATCCTTAAACACCAGTCTATGGTAGAGCAACGCCAGCAGCTTCAGGTACTTGAACCTGTACTGCTCGATATAAAACTCAATAATGTCTCTCTGTGGTCGCAGATCAAAGAGCTTGGTGAGTAAACAGGCAAACGGGAAGGGCCGGTCACCAATATCCAAAGAACCCACTGTGTTGACACTCAGCACTGCCTGGTCCAACAAAGTTGCAGCATCAAGAGTAAAACAGTATTGCTTGTAGAAGAGTGACTCCTCCGAACGCTGACGGAGAATGGCATCCATGATGGACGGACCTGTGTATAGCAAAGAAGCTTTGACACGCACACAGAGTCTATCACGGAGTCTGGAACAAGGAGGGTAACAATGAGAGTGTTGTAATCTTACATAAGCAGTTAAAAGCCCTAAAAACTAAAACATAATTCGCGAAAAAGTTTTCGCGGCGGCCGTGGCTATAAAAAAACAATGAAAAGAAAATTTTTCTTCTCTCCTCTAATCTTTTAACACAAACCAAATCAATTTTGATTTGTTTTGATTTGTTTTGTTTTGTTTTGGAGGCGAACAGGAACGGCATTGTTTGAAAGTGTACGTATGCCCTTTCTGGACGCTGAGCTGAATCTGCATGCTTCCTCCCCCCTCCTCCTCACTCTACAGAGATGAGAAGCACACACTGATGATAACGTTGTTTACTTCTTTCCCAGTCTTATTTCGACCATGACGAGATGGGGAGCTAACATGTTGCATTGGTTCTCTGTCCTTCTTTGCAGTTGGACGCCCAATGATATGAACTTTTACTTGCCAGTAATTGACAATACTGAGTGTTCTTCTTTTCTTCTCTGTGGATGTTTGAGCGAGGTGTGGAGTGGGTGTGTGTTGCTTCACTTCTCAGCTCTTTTGATATTTGGCTAGCTATACTTTCAAAATGGAGAAGTAAGCATACTCCTCCATCCAATCCAATCCCTCCCACTGCACATTTTCTAGTGAAGTGAATTTCTAAAATGATGATAAAGTCCTAAACATTCGCAGTTTCCACGGTAGCTTACGAACGAACCTAATTAGTAAGTCGGTGACCGCCATTTGACCTTCCTAGGATGTCTGATTTAGAGAATTTACTTTGCTAGCTAATGTGTTACTTCCTATATATATATAATTTGATCAAGAGTGGTCTCTTGATTTGGTTATATATAAATAAATAAGTGCAACTAGAAAACACCGAAGGGTTTTGGTTCCCAGTTGGGGTGTTTCACGAAGAGCTTCACCTCCTGTTTCTTGTCGCTCATATCAACCTTTAGTTTCTTCTTCAAGTTGGCAAGATCATTAGTTAAGGAATCAATATCCAAATCATCAACGCTTCTTTTTTTTGTGCTGCTGCTGCTGTGTAGCCTCGAGTCAATCTTGTCTATTATCTCTTGGCCCAAGTCAGCTGTACTCTTCAATTCAAGAAGGATCTTACTGTTGATCTCACTGTTATGCTTCCCCAATATATCAACCATCCTTGCAAGACTCTGTGGTGCTTTTGATTCAACCTTGTTCAGAACAAGCCATTTTGACCAACTCTCCATGGTTTTGAGATCTCTATCTGTTCTAATCACATTCCCATCATCTATAATATCGTGGGAAAACTCATGAATATTCCTTGAGATGATATCCAGGAGCTTTAGAATTGTATTCATCTGTTTCTGGTAAATGTAATCCAACAATGATTCGTAAAGCACCTTGCCTTGCTCAAACTTGTACTTCACAAGGAATCTCGCCATAATGCGCCCAGCAAGGGTTTCATTCTCGTTAAAAGAGCCAACAATCTCAGTCACGATTTTCCAATACTCCTTCCCAGCATCACCACTTGTGGTATCACCAACCGTGAAATTCTTGTCGAGATGGTCTCTTTTAAACCTTCTATAGTTCTTCAGTAGCCCCTCCAGTTCCTTGATTGACTTGGTATTCTCTTCTTCTTCTCCTTCTCCTTCTCCTTCTTCGGCTTCTTCCCCACCACTGTCATCGTTTTCGATCTCCTTCTGGTCGAGCTTGGCCCAATAGTTGTTGAACGTCCACTCAACACCACCATCCAATGCAACCTCTAGCATCTCCAAACTGGACACATCTCCGTGTGTACCCGCATGTCTCAACTCAACAAACCAGCTAGGCAGGTTGATCTTCCTAGCCAGAATATTCAACGGGATCGCAAATTGTGCTTGTTGGCCGGGATCTAAAAGACCGTTAACAAATCTGATCACAGTCATGGAAATAGCCATCTTCAGCTGGTCTTCCCGGATGATAATGTCCTTTTGCTGATCCTGGGTCCTCAAATGAAATACCTCGTGCTGTAAAGAGATGAGCTGGCCTGTTATACTCACACAGTGCGGAAGCCTGCTCTTGGTTTCATAGGACCTCAGTTTGACTATACCGCATTTTTGCTTAGAAATGACATCTGAAGTGAGTGTGGCACTGTGTATCGCTCTGTTTTTTGGAAAGAGGCTGTCCCTGAGTTCAAGGAGATGCTTTGTGGATCTCCAGGCAGTGATCTTTGGCTCTTGTCTGTGGTGTTTTCTGGCCATATGGAACTCTCTCCTCCTATCTAAAAAAAAAAGGTAGAAGGAAAAAAAAATAACCAAAGAAATAGAGAAAAAAAACATCAGCATCAACAGATTTCAATCAGTGGATAATTTTTTTTTTGCACTGACTTCTTGAATTGAATTATAACTCTGTGTAGACAATATATATATTCCTCAAGTCCTTTTCGTGATGGCTATCTATCCAGTACTTTGTTGTTGTTTCTTATAGTGTTTCAAGTGGTCGAAGTTGGCCATTCCTAGAAATTCCAACTTTCTGTGCTCCCTTCTGGAACACTTCCAGTTCCTGGTCTTTCACAACTAAAGCCTCCACTCTCAGTCTGTTCAGCTCATCACTTTTCACAATACCCTCCTTCTCCAAGATCTCCAAGATCTGCCTTTGAATAGCCAGATTCAACTCATTATCCTTCGTTATTCTGATTAACGATTTCTTGAAATCCTCAATTTCCATACCATGTGGGATCTTCTCCAATACATTGGCATCGAAGTAAATTCCAGTGTACTCAATAATCACCTTAATGAAGTTCGAGTTATTCAAACCCTTTTCAATGAACAGTTCCCATATCTCTGGGTGACTCTTACTGTGATCATTGGCAAACTCAATCGCATAGTTGGCATCGTTGAGTTTGTCAATGATGATGTTCATGGCTTCAGTAATGTTTCCAATCTTACCAAGGAGGAATACCAACTCTTTGAACAAGTTTTGTTGCCTAGTGATAGACAAAGCTTGTTCAATCGAATAGTTGGTGTGTTTCTTCAAAAACCCAAGAAGTTCATAGGGTGAGTACTTAGCGTACAAGGAAACCAACTCAGTTTCAAACTCATTGACCTCATTCAACTTGGATAATCTTTTAAGGAGGAAAAAGTTCACAATCACAAGGTCACTGTCTCTCAAGGTCTGGAGGACCTCACGAAAGGAAATCTCATGTCTGTTATCAATGATCAGATTAACTAATTCCAACAGTTTCACCTCAACTTCCTGGGTTGGGATTTGATCAATCTTCTCCCCGCTCGCCACCAAAAGCTCGACAATCTTTGGAATTCTTTTGATATTTTGGTTAATCAAATGGAATCTTGAAATCAGTCTCAGGACAATGGAATCTTTCAGATATATATAGTGAGGAATGGATGCGTTTGGATCATTCTTCAAGAGGTAAATATCTGCCAAAGAGCGCCTGAATATGTTGTCACTCGATGATGGCAACTCATTATTATCACTGCTCTCTTCTAAGAAATCTTCCAGCTTTCTCACAATAGTGTTGGAATGGTATCTCTCAATTGACCATTTCTTTACGAGGTATGCAAACAGCTCAGCATCTTTCTCCTCAATGAAATGCTCCAGAATTTTGTTGTAGACCCCCTTGGAAGACTTGAGGGTTTCATTGATTGGCAAGATGTCACCTAACTCCTTAAATTTACTTGACTTCAGCAAGATCCAGCTCCACTGGTCAAGTTTTTCTTCGAGATATTGAGCCTCATCGTCATTAGTGGACTCCACGTCCAAAACCTGTTTCAAAAACTTGGAACTTTGACCCCAATTCTCATTCTCGTTCAGATACTTCTCAACCTGTTTTATTCCAACCTCACAACGTTCCTTGAGACTAATCAAGTTTTTGGAGATCTCCCATGCTTGGAGATAATTGCGTCTTTCGACGAAAAACTCAAACCGATCATACAAGCTAAACTCTTCAGCAATGATACAGTCAAAAGAGCAAATCAAGAAAAACTTGTAAGAGGATTCATGAACAAACTGCCCTAATTGAAGATCATTAATCTTCAAATGCTTGTAATTTTTCAATATCACCTGGTCTGTAGCAATCTCTTCATCTTTATAGCAGTTGATAATTCTCAACTCTGGCGGGTCTTGAAGGTTTACCAAGTCTTTGATGGTCAAGACAATTAATAAGTCATCTTTAAAGGAACCAATCCCGGCAATCAAAGAGTTCTTTTTGAGCTTGTACTCGTACTCCACATTCACTGATACTGTTTGGTCGGTGTTATGTGAGCTGTTGTTATAGGTTGGTTTGCTGAACGTTGACATGGCAGAGCTGAGATACCTTGAGTCCTCTTTCTGATGATAGATACCATCAAATTTGACACTCCATATCTGGTCCACCCAGCCAATTATCAAGCGATCGGTATCTTGAAGATTCAACTTCGGCCAAACAAGCTCACTTGGGTACTTTTTCCTTTTGGGTTTCTTCAGGTTCAGCAATATCTCTTCTGGCTTGTTAAGATTGATAAAGAAAATGCCTAAGTCATTGAATAGCAACAAAACACTACCCACGTTCATCAGCTTAACAATGGGGTATCCTTCTTTAGTCTTAAAAATCACTTTGTCTTGTCTTGATCCCAGCCAGTTCAAGGTGGACACAACAACCTCTCCACTCTTTGTTCCGTAAACAAAAGACTTGGTATCGCGGTAAACTCCATTCAACAGAACAGAATATATAGGAGTCTTCATATCGTAGGCTATTATGCTAGATGGCGAGTGCAACTGGTCTAGAGGTGCAATAATGACAGTTCCATCAATAGAACCTGCAATGATATGGTTGACGCCATCGAACCCAATCGATAATATGGGAGATTTCCTTATTCTGAGTGTTCCTAATGAATTGTAATTGAGGTCAGTCACAAATATAAGACCAGAAGATGTACCAAACACAAAGATCTTATCAGTTATCAGGGATGATGATATCAATTCCTTTTGGAAGAATGTTTTGGGGAGCTGTGTAAGCCTCGAGTACTTCAAGATAGGCGGTTCATCCTCCTCAGAGTCTGATTCTGAGTCACTGGATGACACATCTGAGTCGGATTGCATCTCAATGCTTGTCTCTGTTCGCTTCGTCTGTGTAGTCCGACTCTCTTTGTGATTAGAGTTGCCGCTGCTGCTGCCGCCACTCATCGTGTCGTTGTCCTCATCACTAGACAGATTCCCGTAATCGCTGCTATTAACGCTCATATGCGACGTTTCCTAATAGTTAATTCTTTCCCCTCCTGTTCCTTTGACTGGTCCCTATTTGCTGTCTCTATGTGTGTGTGTGTGTGTGTCTGTGTCTGTGTTGTGTTGTGTTGGGAGAGATCTGTAAAAAGCTCCCTCATCAGTCTCTTTCACATTATACAAGAGCTTTGGTAAGCTTACCCGGATTATATAATAATTATATACACAAAAGCGGGATCAGAGCTTCATAACCATAGTGCTATACGAAGAGACTCCAACAATTTAACAACTCTAATAAAAACTAAACTAAACCAAAAAAAAAGGAGAAGGAGAAGCCATCACCATACTGGTCGATTATTCAGACCGAAACTGTTAAAATGTCTCTTGACACTCAATTTTTTCAATATTCTCCTACCCTTGATAAGAGCTGAATTACCACTACTCAGATGTTCAAAAGCATTCTCATCATCATGGGGGTTCAACTTGTAGAAGATGTGGTAGTTACCAGGATCATCATCGTCATCGTCATCATTCTCATTAGAAAGGTAATTCACCTCTTTCCTAGCACTTACAGATCCCTCAGCGAGCCTCTCGTTGAAATCAGCAGAGTCGAAAAGCGACAAAAGACATGTGGGTTGAGATTTTGGCTCTGGCTTGTGGGGGGGTCTTCTTCCTGCGCCAATATTCTTCTCTCTGAATCTCCTAATAGAGGCACCTTGTCTCAGACTGTAACTAGAGAACCTCCTTTTCAATTCATTCTTTGTTGGTCTCAAATTGTTCTCATTGAAGTTCTTCAACTCTGTCTCATAACGCGCTGAAATCCCCTTCAAAAACGACTTGGTCTTGGTCTTGATCCTAGAAAGAGTAGAGCTTCTTGGTAAGATTAAATCTTCTTCATTGACACTCTTTCTCTCCAAGTTTCTAGTGTCCCTTTCAACTTCAACATCCTCCCCTCGGTCAACAACTGTAGCAGCAGAATCTGAAAACTTAACCTCATCGTCATCATCATCATTCCACATAGTATTACCCACTTGCGTCTGGTACACATATCTAATGTAGGTTTCATAGATCGGATCAATTGGCTCCCTGTTCTCCTCCTCCTCCTCCTCCTCCTCCTTCTCCTTCTCCTTCTCCTTCTCCTTCTCCTTCTCCTCCTGGTCAGTAACTGGTGATCCACGAGCAGCAGCCGATGCCTTTTCTTCGTCTTCAATCATCATATCAATCGCGTCTTTACTCACCAAATCACCAACAGGGGATTCACTGATGATATCAAGTGGGGTGGGGTTCCCAAATTCAGTACCTGTTGCGCAGAAATGATCAGAATCGCCAGATGTATTCTTCCTTCTTCTAAGGTGGAACAATCTCAAAGGGCTGGGAAAAAAAGAATTTTGGCTGCTCCCAATAGAATCCTTGGACAAGCTTGTGTGCTGCTGGTCTTGACCAACCGCTGCCGTTGTTGAGTCACTAATCACACCACAATTAACCATCTGTATAGGCGAGTCACTGTTGTTATACGCAGTTGGCAAATTCTCAATATTTGGAAACTCAGAGGCAGAGTCAAAGGTCTTTGTTGACGACTTCGCATATTGCCCAAGTAGTGGTGGGGTGTCCAACTTGTCATGAACTGATGCAGTAGTCGAGGACGAATAATCTGGAATGGAATTTGTTGCAGCTGTGTTTGCAGTGCTCGGGTTCTGATAGAGCCTGATGATGCTGTTTGCTGATGTGGCCATAATCTCAGTTTCAAAGGTGTCCAGTAGTACTGCCCATTAATATCTAGGAAGCCCTATTATCCTCTTAAAAAAATGTGGTTTGCTTTGTTTCAATCTCCCCAATCCCACACCCACTCCCACTCTTTTCGCTCCCTCGATGTCTTTGTGGTTCCAAGAGAAAGGGTGTATTTGCTTGTTTTTGGGAAGTGGGACACGCCACTCTTATTTTTGTGTCAAGAAACCAAGCAGATGTTATATAACATCTGCTTTTGTAATCATAGTGATTAATTTACTTCCATAAAGTGAGTGGATCTAGTAGTAGTAGTAGTAGTAGTAGTAGCAAAAGCATTTCTGAGTCTTTTTTTTCTTAGAACGCCTCTCTCAATGGTTTCTGAGGCTTTCTCTCATTCCAATGGAGAGTTTCACTCAATCTGCCAAACCAAGAGTTTCGGACATTCTTGTCACCATTCTTCACTATGGTAATTGGATACTTGCTGGTTGTGATGGTCAAAAAGTCTCCCTTTCCCAACTCCACTCTATTCTTACCGTCAAATGAACACCAGGCTGTGCTTCGAGCTGTCGATGGCACAGATATTCTCAGAATGACCTGTTCAGGGACAATCAAAGGTCTGAAGGACAATGAATGTGGGCAGATTGGTGAAATCAAAATACCAGGTATCTCTGGATGAACCAAAGATCCACCAGCACTTAATGAGTAGGCAGTTGACCCAGTTGGTGTTGAAATTATCAATCCATCGGCCTCAACAGTGGTCAATTTCTCATCATCATTGAACACCTCCAATGATGTCATTGTAGAATTTGGGCCTCTGTCAATAACCACCTCATTCAACACGGTGAAACTAAACTCATGCTTCTGGACAGGGAAGTTGATCGTTGATGAGTCCGGTGATGTTCTATCTCTACCTCTCATAATTGCACATTCGAATCTAAGTCTAAGGGAACATTGATAACCTTCATCAAACACACTGCTGAATATAGATCTGTACTCGCTGATCTCAAACTCAGTCAAGAAACTCAACGAGCCCAAAGTGAAGGACAATATTGGAGGACACATTCTTTGGAAAAGGTTGGAGGCAAAGAGAATTGTTCCATCGCCACCCAGTGTAAGGACCAAGTCAAAGTATTCTGGCGGATGGTAAGACCTGTCAATGTACCAATAATCAATCCTTTCAGAAATCCCAGGGTTGTCTAGAAGCAGCTTTTTGTACACTGGGAATTCTTGAAACTCGTACTGAATGAACAGAGTTATATCCTTTCTGAACTCGAGCAGGAACTTGATAATGTTGCAAGTGTGCATGATTGGCTCATCATCGAAAATCTTGGTGAGAATCATGATCCGATGGAAGTTGGAGGAGATCTTGATACCCTCCATGTTCTTCTGGATTGATCTGATTGAACAGTTTATCTGGTTGAGCTCTCTCTTGGTCATTCGGGTGTTTGATATCTTCGCAAGGTCGTGCTCAATGCACTCACGCTTCTTGGGGTCATCAAAGAGATCAATCTTGTTGAGCTCTGCATTGAGCAAGGAATGGAACAGATTATTGCTAGCAATGGACAGGAGTCTGCCCTGGTCGTACTCAATGACGTTCTCCTTCTTTGGCAGAGTGCCATTCTTCGACGTGATCACCGTGAACGAAGACATTTCTGGGGCTTCTTGAAGGAACCTTTTTGGTAGTGTGAACAGAAGAGGAAGAATATAGAATATAGAATATAGAATATATAGAATATATATATAGAATATATATATAGAAGAAAGAAAAGCAATTGTCAAAATGGGTTATTTGAATCATCTGTCTTTTCTCACGTCTCAAAGCCCTTTGCGCGGGCGGCTACGGGTGGGACGGGGACGAGATGGGGGATCCACACAAAATCCGAGGGGTGTCACGAGGCCTTGCTGACCTTGGGCGATAATTCCGACGAGTAGACTGTTGTTTATATAACAATGAAATCACCAACCTAATTGAGGGATAACGATACACAACGCACCCCATCCAGGAAAAGGAAATATAAAGAAAGCGCAGCACACCGATTTCAGATAATATGCCAGCAGAAGATCTCAGACAGGCGTTGCATGCTGTCCGTTCAGAGACGGAGAAGATGAAGGCTGCCCTGGGCAACAAACGACTCATGGACGCCCTCAAACACTGCTCCAACTACCTGGCTGAGCTGAGATCCTCTACACTCGACCCCAAGGAGTACTATGAGCTCTACATGGCCGTTTTTGACTCTTTGGATGTTTTGTCCTCTTTTCTCCAAGACAGACACCCAAGCTACCATTTAGCTGACCTCTACGAGCTTGTGCAATACACTGGTAATATACTTCCGCGTCTCTACCTCATGATCACCATCGGTTCCGTCTACATGGCTGTACCAGACTCGCCAGTTTCTGAAATCCTCAAGGATCTCATTGAGATGACCCGTGGTATGCAGTATCCGATCAGGGGCCTCTTTCTCCGCTACTACCTTTCTCAAAAGACCAAGACACTCTTGTTGAACAATGCCACCACTGAAAATTACCAGGATACCATTCAGTTTTTTTTGACAAACTTCATTGAGATGAACAAGTTGTGGGTCAGGTTACAACATCAGGGCCTTTCAAAGGACAGGATGAAGAGAATCGAACAACGTAAGGATCTAAGAATCCTTGTCGGATCCAATCTCGTTAATATCAGTCAACTAGACCTCGATTTGAAGTCATACAAGGATGATATACTGCCAAATATTTTGGAACAGATCATTCAGTGCAAGGATGTGATTGCCCAAGAATACCTGCTTGATGTCATAATTCAGATCTTTCCAGATGAATTTCACCTAAACACACTCGATATCTTTTTGAATTCCATCAAAAGCCTCAACCCAAATGTTGCATTTAAGAAAATCTTGATCACTTTGGTTAACAGACTTTCAGATTTCGCCAAAAGAGAAGATGTGGACTTGAGTAAGTTGTCATTGCAAGACGAAACTAAGCTCAAAACTTCTCAAGAAGCTGAAACTGAAGCTGAAACTGAAACCAACGATGATACTAAGCTAGAGGCTGTAGAAGTGGAAGAAGAAGAAGAAGTTGTTGTCAAAAGTGAAGACTTTAGCCTTTTCAAGAAGATCTGGTTTTACCTTGTTGAACTTGACCAAGTGAATGAATTCACCATTCAAGAGTTGAATGATTTGTTGGAGTCAATTGCCCATTTATCCCTAATTTACTATCCAGACAACTATGATTACATTGATATGGCGCTGAGATTTGCAATGAATAAACTTACAGAACTGGGAGAAACAAATGATGATGAGAACAACTTTGAAAGCTTCCTATTGGCACCACTCAACCACTATTCCACCTCCAAGAACTTTCTCAATCTATTAAAGTACGATAACTTTGATACCCTTTTGAACCAACAACCTTTGAAAACGAAGAAGTTGATCAGTACCAAAATTTTAAATATCCTACTGGATCTAAGAATCAGAATCAACAAGATTGACAATCTGAACAAAATCTTGAACTTAATCGAAAGCCTATACATTATACCTGAGACCACCACCACCACCACCACCACCAACAACAACAACAACAACAACAACAACAACAACAACAACAACAACACTGAAATAAAGGATTGTCTTTCCAAGTTGACACACCTCATCGCTACAAAGGATCCACAATTGCACTTTGATCTTTTGGTGGCTCTTAAGAAATTCTTGGTTCAGTTCAAGACCTCTGATGTTATCGAATTCGCCTATCCTCCACTCTTCTTCAATGCTATTAAGCTGATCAGATCGAAAACTGCCGTTGATGAGGAGTCGTCGATATCACTAAAAACACAACTTTTCAAGTTTATCCAAAGATTGTTAAATGAACTTTTTAGGGCTGGTTTTATCGATTTGAGTTTCAAGTTGAACTTGTCAAGTGCTGTTATAGCTGATCAGGTCAATTTCGAAGAGATTGCCTATGAGTTCTACGTTCAGTCTTTCACCATTTTTGAGGAATCGCTAACCGATTCCAAGACCCAGTTTCAATCCATCGTCTCCGTCATCAATGCGCTCCAACAATCCAGAAATTTCACACGTGAAAACTACGAAACCCTTATCACAAAGACTGCGTTGTACGGCTCTAAGCTATTGAGAAAATCAGATCAATGTCGTGCTGTTTATTTAGCCTCACATTTGTGGTGGGGCGTCGAAATTCCGGCATTGGGAGAAGAGGAGGGCGTCAGCACATTCTACCGTGATGATAAGAGGGTCCTTGAATGTTTACAACGTGCCTTGAGAGTGGCAGACACAGCAGTGGACCCCAATGTCTCCATCGAGTTGTTTGTCGAAATTCTCAACAGGTGTCTATACTACTTCATTCATGGTAACACCAGTGTGAATGTAAAGTATATCAATGGGTTGGTTGAGCTGGTACAGACAAATATTAAGAACTTGGAACTTGAAGGTGAGGAAATTGGCAACGAGAAGGGTCATTTTAAGAGAACTTTAGAGTACATCAATTCCCAGAAGGAGATTGATGATAGATTTCAACTGATCACATGGTGATTGTAAACGTGTGTGTGTGTGTGATACTTAACGATAAACATGAAAAGAAAAAAAACACAAATACAAACTAAACTAAGTCCGACTAAAACATTTGTATAGACAATTCACATGATGATTACATACAGCAGCAATGGTGGCACAGAGTGATAAACAGTTTCGTCCTAAAGAAGAAAAAAAGGGTATTCTGCTTACGTAATGTTTGTTTTTTGTTTTGATAAGAGATAACCGCAATTCCCTAAAACAGAAAGCAGCTGCCACTATCGGTTCCGTTGCCGCTACTGCTGCTGCTGCTGCTTTGAACTACAGTGAACCCCCTTTCCAAGCTTCTTGGTGACTGGTTCCTTCTTATCTTGGCGCGGTGAGAGATCTTGTCTTTCGCATAAACCAAAAAGGGGGAAAATATTGTGGGAGTGTGTGTGTGGCGTCTCTCACTCAGCCAACCAAACCATTCACTGTGTGCGCAAATAGAGAACATGAGCACTTTCTTCTAGTTGGACCCTGTGAACCCTTTAAACCCTTTGGGGATCCTCGAAAGTGGCTTTAGGTAATCAACCTAAATGTGTGGATGGCAGTAGCGGTTTTTATGTTGGTTCGGTATATGTATCGCCACCCAAACACAAAGACAGACAGACAGAGCAATAGATAACGAGCACCTGACCTACCTAAAGCTCTGGTTTATCTGTGGAGCCCGAGATCCGGTCGTCGCTACTTCCCAAAGCAGTCACTTGCCAAACTGGAGAGAGAGAGAGAGAATGTGATAGTATCAAGTTCATTATAAATACTGGGTGATCCAGCTTCCACTCGCATTCTCACAGGGAGAGAGGAAGGTTCAACACAACACCTGACAATGAAACTTATTCACTTGTCTGCATTAGCCACTGCGCTGGTCACACTGGTGAATGCCATCCCTATCTCCCAGGCAAAAGCCAATGCCAGAGCGGCGTCTCATGCACAACTGGCTGCCCAATTCGCTAAGAGAGACGATGACCCCCTATCTACCTGTGGTTACTCTGTACCAGAACCAGCTGTCCCAACTAAGCAGAACATCTTTGCTGAATTGAATGAGGAGGAGACTCAAAGTGCTTACGATATTCTGACCAAAACTTTCAACTTGACGTACTACGGAGATGCAACCTTGTATGACAACTACTTGGTCTGGGTGGAGGCAATTAGACCAAACAAGACCGATGCCTTGAGCTTCTTGGACAATGACGGTGTTGCCCCAGCCCGTTACGCCCGTGCTGTCCTATTCTTTGGTGGTGAGGACTTTGCAGAAGACGCTTTCCCAAACGGTTACTGGAGAACATTTGAAGTTGGTCCTTTGTCAGCAGCCAGTGGTGAGGAGACTACTGTCCAGGAGTTGACTTGGTGGAACGCTAAGAGCACAGTTTCCTATGAGCACGGCTTCCAAGACGACCACAGATGGGGTGCTAACCATGAGTTCCTCTCTGAAGCATTGGGTGCTGAAGATGTCAAACCAATCATCGAGGAATTAACCGGTTCCCCTACGTATGGTGACGAAGACTCTGAATTGGAAGTCTGGTGGACTGATCCAATTCAATATGATGAGGAAACCAAGACCATGTGGTCTTGGGCTAACATCTTCCACGACAATGAGTTCGCTGCGGGTGATATCTTGTCTCATGGTATCTACTTCAAGGCCAACATCACTGGCCGTGATCCATCAAACTACTCCATCATGTCCTGGTACTACGGTAACAAGCTTTACAACTCCACTCAGGAGTTTGTTGATGCCTTCAACTCTGGCGAGATGAAGATCATGCCAAAACCTGATTTTGAAAACTCTACCTGGACGAACCCATCCTACGTTGCTGGTGGTCGTGACTTGGATGACAAGCTTGCTCCAATCACTATCGAGCCACAGGGAAGACGTTGGAGATTTAATGAAACTGAGCGTTACTTCACTTGGATGGACTGGGAATTTTATACATCGTGGACCAGAGACCAGGGCTTGCAATTGTACGATGTCAAATTCAAAGGTGAGAGAATTCTTTACGAGTTGGGTCTACAAGAAGCCATTGCTGAGTACTCTGGTGATGATCCTTTCCAAATGTCTACTGTTTTCATGGACTCCACCTACGGTTTCGGTAATGAGGCTTGGGGTTTGATTCCAGGCTACGACTGTCCATACAACTCTGAGTTTTTTAATGTCTCATGGCACTCTTATGGTGACAACAACTACCAGAACAACTCCTTCTGTGCATATGAGTACACCGAAGACTATCCAATGTCTCGTCACACTGCTTCATCCTACAGTACTGTCTTGAAGAACCCAGTCTTCACTTTGAGAACTGTCGGTACCATTGGTAACTACGATTACAACTTTGCCTACAAGTTCTTCATTGATGGTACCGTCGAAGTCTCTGTTCGTGCTGCTGGTTTCATCCAAGGTTCTTACTACTACTCTGATGAGGTCAGCTCTGCCTTTGGTGGTCACATTGGTAAGACACTATCTGGTTCTTTCCATGATCACGCCTTGAACTTCAAGGCTGACTTGGATATTGCTGGTGTTGAGAACAAGATTGCCAACGTTGAGTTTATCCAAAAGGAGGTTGAGTTCCCATGGGCTCCTGGTAAGATGTACAACACTAAGCAAAGACAGACTTCTTACATTGACAATGAGGATGATGCCAGATTGAAGTGGCCTGCCAATGGAGCTGCCGCTCTTATTGTCGAATCCGCTAATGAAACCAATAGTTGGGGCCAACCAAAGGGTTATAGAATCATTCCAGGTGCCTCTCCAGTGCACAGAATTGTTGACCACTCAAATACTTTGGTGAACCAGGCCAACTGGGCAAACGACGACGTTGCTTTCACTTTGCACAAGGACTCTGAACCACACTCATCACATGCTCTGAACGCCCATGATATCATCAGACCATCTGTTGATTTCAACAGCTTCTTTGACTCGGAATCTTTGAATGGCACTGATGTCGTTGCATGGATCAATATTGGTCTACACCACTTCCCAAATACCCAAGATGTTCCAATCACTGTCTTCAACACTGCCATGTCCTCCTTCATTCTGACCCCAGTTAACTTCTTTGACCACAATCAAATCACTGACATCAAGCAACAGATGTTCTACAGATATGAAACTGAGGAATGGGACTTCTTTGGCTCTGATATCCAAACCTGTGAGGTTAACATCGAACCATTAAGTTACGATGCCTTCAACTATGCTGGTAAGGCGATCGGTAAAGACACCACCAACATTCCATCTCCATGATGAATTTGTTGCGCAGTGCAAAAACTTTTGATACCACATTCTCCGCTAAGGCAAGGCTTTTGAATTTTCCTAGAAGTCTAGATTAAATACAAGTTTCAACTATTCCTCCCAGAAACGTAGAAATGACCACTCTAAGAACAACCAAATTACAGACTACTTGTTCATCCAGACACACAAATACGGAAAGAAGGACTATTTTTTCACTTATCAATAGAAATAAATAGTTCAACAGCTTATCTATCTATAATACTGAACGTCTATTACTAAGCACAGTTACAAATATAAATATTGATTTGAATATATCATCCACAAGCTAAAATGAACAAAATTGTATTGACCGTCGGAGATTCCGATCACGTGCTCAAGAACTACATTAGGGGTGCCATTATAATTTAGTATACAAATGTGCACTAGTCCAACAGACAGACAGTCACATAATCATGGAGAGGTTACCTAATGAGCTTAAGCTGAAGGTAGTTGATGAATTGGATGCTGAGACAGCGTTCAATTTACTTCAGTTCCCTGATTTTCACAAATTTATTGCTGTTATGTTGGACATCTCTAGTTTGGAGGAACTTGAGGACACATACGGAGGAGACCTTTTGAGTACATGTGGGATAAATGAGAAGATGAAGGATTTGATACCAGGAGTTTCTGAGGTTGAGACAGATACTGGTCTTCTTGTTGTTCCTCTCGAAAGTTTAGGTTCAAAGGAGTCTTTTGACAACATGTCTAGGGTGAATCTGGTTTTGGCAATACCCAGCAACATTGGTGAGATCAATTCTTTCTTCATGGATAGAGAGGGCGCATTCGGAGTGTCCAAGCATTATGGATCGATGGAAATTGTCAAGAAACTAAATGAGTTGAGTAGGATCAGAGTTGTTTGCAAGGGCCTTGAAGATTGGACAACATTCAAGATACATGTGGACCCAAAGAATGTTTTCTTCCCAGATCTTTTGTCCATGACGTTCTTTAAAGGAGAAGGGTTTAAAACTGAGTTCAAGTTCAACTTTCCAAAGCTGCGAGACCTGAGATTGATTTCTGCTGACAGCAAATCCATAGCTCTGTTCGATTTCGATTCGATGAAGCTGGTAGATCTATTCATAGGGGGTGTTCTCAACGAGGAGATCACACTGAAGAACATTGAGTTCAAGTACTTAGAGATACTCATTACACAGTGCATTTCTAATGTGGCAAACCTCAATCTCCCAAATCTCAGGTTCCTTCACCTTACCCAGTTTAATGGCCAAAGAGAACCAGTATTGTTAAAATCAATCAAGGTTCCACAGCTAGAAGAGCTGGCGATTGAGAATAACGGTGAGAGTGAGCTGGAAATAATCGATTTTGAGTGCAATGATTTGGAGCGGGTGAGCTTCTCGAGCAAGGTAAGATCCAATCGAGGAGGAGATAGTGATTACAGATTTTTAAACAGAACCAAGGAGATCATCACCACCTCATCGTTGAATCTCTCTAATCTATCATTGGAGAACCTTGTCAAGCTCCAAATTACGTTAAGTAGTGAGATTAGTGTGACAGATACGCCATTGCTAAATCTGAGAAAGTTAAAATTGATTGTTGATGAAGAAGAGCAAGGGGGTTCTGGTGCCACAGCACTACCAAAGTTCAATGCCCCTTATCTCAAGGTATTGAAAGTTTGGATCAATAAATTCGTCTTTTTCATTGATGAGTTGGAAGATGCCTATTCAGGAGTGAGGAGCTTGACAATTGAAGATTACAACCACCCAGATCAGTGGAGAAAATGGGGACGATCTTTGAAGAACTTCAAAAACCTAGAGTACTTGAAGCTGGAAGGGCTTGACCTTGAGCTAAACAGTAAAGATGAGTTGGAAATCCCGTCAAACATGAGAATTCTAGAATTGATTGACTGCAAATGTCTCAATGATTGTTTCTTCAACCCACTGGTTACCAATCCAGAGATTATTGAAACATTGGTAGTTCAAAATGACTTTGAAACTCCCAATAGATTAAAAATCACTCAGAATTTGACGAATTTGAAAGATTTGAAGATCAGAGGGTTTGATAATGTTGATATTGAATGCGATCTCGAGAGCTTGATGACTCTGGAGATTCATTCCCCAAAGAAAATCTCTAGTGGGAGGTTGGACAAACTCCGTGTCTTGTCATATGTTTGTGCGAGGGAGGAGATCATTGAAGAGAAGTTATTGTCAGTAAATCCTGACCATCGAAGAATAGTGACTGATCCATATGATGTTGAAGAGTGAAGAGGCCCGGACATAACAACTTCTGGATCACATTTTTGATGACATAAGCATGGTGCACCCGGTGATTTTTCGCGAAGCTGTATTTTTTTTCTCCGTTGCTGCCCGGACCAGGCCGGTTTCAAAGAGCCATCACCTTATTGTTACAAGCAAGATCGATATAAAAAAAAAGGCGCCCCCCCTGTTCCACTAAACTTGCTCTCTAACTTTCAAACCATACTTCGGTACATCAGAAAAGTAAGTTGTTTGTTTGTCCATACACACACACTCTCAGCTGGATTGAATTGAATTGAATTTAAGCTAATGTTCTTCATAGATGTCTCTATCCAATAAGCTATCCGTTACTGACTTGAACGTTGAGGACAAGCGTGTCTTTGTCCGTGTTGACTTCAACGTGCCATTGGACGGTACCACCATCACCAACAACCAAAGAATTGTTGCTGCTTTGCCAACCATCCAGTACATCTTGGAGCACAAGCCAAAGGCTGTCATCTTGGCCTCTCACTTGGGCAGACCAAACGGTGAGAGAAACGCAAAGTACTCTCTAAAGCCAGTTGCTGACGAATTGTCCAAGTTGTTGAACAAGCCAGTTAACTTTTTGAGCGACTCTGTTGGTCCAGAGGTTGATGCTGCTGTCAACAAGGCTACCGGTGGTGAGGTTATCCTTTTAGAGAACTTGAGATTCCACATTGAGGAGGAGGGTTCCAAGAAGACTGATGCTGGTAAGGTGAAGGCCTCTGCTGAAGATGTCGCTGCTTTCAGAAAGCAATTGACCTCTCTTGCCGATGTTTATGTCAACGATGCCTTTGGTACTGCCCACAGAGCACACTCTTCCATGGTTGGTTTCGACTTGCCACAAAGAGCTGCTGGTTTCCTAATGAACAAGGAGTTGACCTACTTTGCTAAGGCCCTTGAGTCCCCAGAGAGACCATTCCTTGCCATCTTGGGTGGTGCTAAGGTTTCTGACAAGATTCAATTGATTGACAACTTGCTAGACAAGGTTGACATTTTGGTCATTGGTGGTGGTATGTCCTTCACTTTCAAGAAGGTTATTGACGGTACTGCCATTGGTAAGTCCCTATTTGACCAAGCTGGTGCCGAGATTGTTCCAAAGTTGGTTGAGAAGGCCAAGAAGAATGGCGTTGAGATCGTCTTGCCAGTTGACTGGGTCACTGCTGACGACTTTTCTCCAAACGCAAATGCTGGTCTAGCCACCGCTGAGGAAGGTATCCCAGCTGGCCTACAAGGTTTGGACTCTGGTCCAAAGTCTAGGGAGTTGTTTGCTGCTGCTGTTGCCAAGGCTAAGACCATTGTCTGGAATGGTCCACCAGGTGTGTTTGAGTTTGAAAAGTTTGCTGAGGGTACAAAGTCCTTGCTAGAAGCTACTGTCAAATCTGCCGAGGCTGGAAACACTGTGATTATTGGTGGTGGTGACACTGCTACTGTCGCTAAGAAGTTTGGTGCTGCTGACAAGTTGTCTCACGTCTCCACTGGTGGTGGTGCTTCCCTGGAGTTGTTGGAAGGTAAGGAGTTGCCAGGTGTTACCTACCTATCCAACAAATAACCAGTCGGTATTTAAATTGTCTACTGCTGTTGCTCCTGCTGGATTATACACAATTACAAGAGAAGAGAAAGAGTACACCGTAGTAGTAGTAGTAAGTGAGAGAGAGAGGGGTCGGATCGGATCGGATCTGCTGATGGCCGTGGCCAGCTGCTGATGTGGCTGTGGCCTTACCAATAAATGAAAAAAAACTCTGGGGAAAAACAAAAAATTTCTGGGGTCACCACAAACAAGCTTGGAGGGAAAAAAAGGAAAAAAAAATATATATAATAATAAAAAAAAACAACCACCAACGTTGTTCCTCTTTCACACTTTCCAACAAAGTAACTGAAAAGAATATCAAAAACAGCAACAACAAGGAACAAGAATTCAGCAACAGTAATGCCAGTTTATACAGTGTCACACGTGCAGAACGTTCGTGTCTGTGTTGTGATGGTGGGACTTCCAGCGAGAGGTAAGTCTTTCATTTCACAAAAAGTGGTGCGTTATCTTTCGTGGCTCTCCATCAAGGCAAAATCCTTCAACGTTGGAAACTACAGAAGAAAGACGGAATCTCATCCAAATGCAGAGTTCTTTGATATGCACAACGAACAAGGACTGAAGATCCGAGAAAATGCGTGTCTTGATGCCATTCATGATATGATGACGTGGTTTAATGACGAGCAAGGAGTAGTTGCAATCTTGGACGCTACCAATTCGACCAGGGAGAGAAGAGAGTGGATCTTACAGGTGCTCAGAGAGTATTCGGTCGAGCCGATGTTTTTGGAGAGCTGGTGCGATGACCAAACTGTGATTATGAAGAACATTTTGGATGTAAAGACGACGTCACCTGATTACGTTGGTTCTGACCCAGAAGTGGCTGCAAAGGACTTTGCCGAGAGAATCGAGAAGTATAAGGAGGCTTATGAGCCAATGACAGTTGAAAACAGTAAAGAATTGACCTTTATCAAGTTGATCAATGTGGGACAGCAGGTGATTATCAACAAGATTCAGACCTACTTGGAGAGTAGGATCGTGTACTATGTGATGAATTTGCACATTAAGCCGAGAACAATTTATTTGTCGAGACATGGTGAGTCAGTTTACAACCTGGAGGGGAAGATTGGTGGGGATGCGGACTTGAGTGAGCGTGGGTTTCAATACGCACAGAAGTTGCCATCGATGGTGAGGGAGGCATTGTGCAAAGATGGTGAGGAGGACATTGACTTGACGGTGTGGACCTCGACGTTGAAGAGAACACAACAAACGGCCCAGCATTTGCCATACACCAAGCTGCAATGGAAAGCGCTTGACGAGTTGGATGCGGGGGCATGCGATGGGTTGACGTATGAGGAGATTGAGCATCAGTTCCCAGAGGACTTCAAGGATAGGGATGAGAACAAGTACGAGTACCGCTACAGAGGCGGTGAGTCGTACAGGGACGTGGTGATCCGGTTGGAACCAATCATTATGGAGCTTGAGCGCCAGGAGAACATTTTGATCATCACCCACCAGGCAGTGTTGCGCTGTATCTATGCCTATTTCATGAATGTTCCACAAGAGGAGTCTCCGTGGATGTCGATCCCATTGCACACGTTGATCAAGTTAGAGCCTCGTGCATACATGACCATGGTTGAGCGCATCAAGGCAGATATCCCTGCCGTGAGCACATACAAGGAAAAGGGTACCAGTAAGCTTGGTGAGAAGGATGACCCAAAGAACAAGAGTAAGAACCTCATCACTGGAGGGCCGCCAATAAGATGAATGAAATTAAACAACAGATACAACAGGCCAGCAGCAGCAGATTTTTCACGAGTAGATGGTTTTCGTTTCTCTCGTTCTCGTTGTAAATGGCGGTATGGAGCGGCTAACCGGTGCCGCTTGATTAATCTGACAGGAGGACGGCACAAAGAGAAACAAACAAACAAAATTAAGCAAAAAAAAGTGACTCTGAACTGAACTAACCGCTGGCACATAAATTGGAAAAGAAACAAAGTACAATGAAGCACTTCTTTAAGGCGAAAGCTGCGACTGACACTGACGGAGGCAGTAGTGAAAGAAACGAGCAGACTGCAATGGATTCCTCTTCGATGATGAGCAGTCGTGGCGGTGGTGAGCCAGAACAAGAACAAGAACAAGAACAAATTCTAGGCGGCAGCTCAGGTTTGCGCCAGGATGATGATAACAGTGGTGGTGATCTTTCAGGCTCCATGATGACTGGTGGTGCTGTTGCTGCTACCAGTGGCGGCGGCAACGACAACGACGAAGATACAGAGGCGGCACCTTCAAGCTACAAATCATCTCTCTTTTCCTCCAACCCTACTTTCGACTCCTTCAGCACTGCACCTTCGTCATCCCGCCAAACTCATGGCAAGCGCACAGGTGACTTTAATACAGGAGCGCCATTGCACCAGATCAACGAACAAGCTGAGATGTCCAGCTTCTTCTTTGAAGGCTCAGAACAAGGTAATCAATCCACTAAGGTTGGTGGGTTTCTCAGCGACGATATTGGGAGACCGTTACGCGTGATCAACGCTGACCTACACAGCGAACTGTCCACCACTGGAAACACTCACCAGTCACACTCGAGACGATATAGCGACGGGCCAGGGGATGAGGTTGACCTCCAGTTTGAACGCACAGAGTTGGATAAGAACCTTTCCATTTTGAATGAAAACCTTGTTGAGCTTATTGATCAGTTGAATGACGATTCAATCAACATATCCAAGGCTACAGTTTCTGTTCTAGACCTTTTGGATCATTTCACTTTCCCTAGAGCAGATGGTGTTTCTTTGGCACCTGATGATGCCACCTTGAAGAAGATTCTCAAGTTCTTCTTGAAGTTCCATGACTATTACTTGAGATTCGAGGTGTACCTCAACTCCAAGAAGCTTATAATACGAAAGTTGATTGAATTTTTGAAGAAGCTGGGCCTTACATTCCATTTCGATGTTAACGGTACTGTACCCTTCTTGAGAAACTTTCCAATCCCGTTGCAAACAACATCTTGTAATCAGACCGTTGCCAAAGTGGAAAAAATCCTGGCCAAGGTTTCGAACTCTAGTTCATCTGTCATCTCTGACCAACAGGGTGCCTTTATAGCTCCGCTGATGAGAGGGTTGTCAGACGACACGTCAATTGTTTCTATTATGTTCGGTATTCCTGACCCACAACAGGAACATTACCATGTTATTGACGCATTATATCACACATTCCCAGATATTCACTTCTTTATTGTCAAGGACTTAATCCAGCCTTGTAATGATACCACGACTGGTGGAGAGGAGAAGCTGTACAGATTCAAACCACCTTTCCAGCTTCCCAACTTGAAGTCTCCTGAGATATCCGTCTCAATTTCATCGCAGGACAGTTTGAAGTCCTCTGGTACTCTCGGTTGTTATTTAAAGCCAAGCATTCCTTCAGACCTCAAAGATTCCAACTTGTCCCAATACAAGGATTCCAAGTTTGTCTTAACATGTGCCCATGTTTTACTATCTGAGATGACTTCCAAACAGACGCTGGAGATCCACTACCCTAAAGTTCAAACACCTTCTAGAGTTTTGATCAATAGCTATAAAGCAGCCCTCACGGAGCAGCGTGACAGGTATCCTGTTGATAGCATCGAGTTCAAGTCCTTTCAAGTTGAGATATCCAATTGTGATAATCAGCAGTATAACCTCAATTTAGGCCAGGTGCTGTGGGGTGAGCGTACCCTTATCCACAATAAAATCAGTGACATTGCCATTGTGAGGGTTGATGGTGACAATGAAGTGAAGAACTCATTTATAACAAGCACTGAGCAGACTCTTATGAAGACATCAGGCAACAGTGACCTCCCGATCAATCTCAACTTTCAAAATTCCAACATTGTTAAAGTGATACTCAAGTCTCAATTCCACAACCATTCTAATGTGTTCAAAGTTGGATCTTCTACAGGTCATACTACTGGGTCTATAAATGGGATCAAGATGATCTATTGGTTGGAGGGCCATTTACAAACTTCAGAGTTTGTCGTATCATCTTCAAACACTTTCGCCAATGCTGGTGACTCTGGGGCTTTGATTCTAAACGATTTAAAAGATCAGCTTGGTTTGGGGAGCGTTGGTATGCTGCACTCATTTGATGGTGAAATGAAACAACTGGGGCTATTTAGTGCAATGGAGGACATTATGGGAAGGCTAAAGGATGTCACTGGTGTTGAATGGAAATTGATTTGATAGATTATCGGTTTTCCTCAGTGAGATTGGATGGATAGTAGGTTTTAGTTTAGATTGGGTCTTGTTGTACAAATGAGAATCTTGGAATATGGAAATAAAACTTATGTACAGCTAACTAGGCAACCCTATATACATACGCAGGCTGGAAAAACGAAAGCGCATGAAGGAGGAGGAATGATCACTTCACATCATAAAAACTCCTTGGCCTTTCTGCGATAGGCATTGCAGTCTCTCAACCAGTTTCTGTAGCCCTTCAAGTTGAGAATACGTTCACCATAGTAATCTGGAACTGGATTGCTGAAACTTTGAGAGCTTGGGTCAACTCTGTTCTTGGTAATCTTATGCAAGAATTCCTTGTCTTTAACATTGAAGGCACCCAAAACAGAGCTATTCTTGATTCTGAACAGTAGGTTGCCAAAGAATGGACCCACTAGGAAGCCCAGACCACCAGAGGTGATGAACCCAGCAAAGAAGATCATGAAAGGATCAAACCCGAAAATCATTTGGGTGGGGTCAATCTCAATGTTAGCAAGAACATTCCAGGACAGAGTGGAGGTGAGAACAGCAGTGGCGACAGAAGACGCGAGATTGATTGTACGTTCTTGCTTTCTTAGCTCAAAGAATCTCGTCCATGTCAACTCCTCGGTAGACTGGACTTGTTGTTGTGGCTGTTGCTCTGGTGAAACAGCATTCTTCACAGCAGAGGAAACATGAATCGTACGCAACGGTTTCTGGAAAAGGACCTGGCGCTTCACAGAGGCGTTGATGGTTCTGGAAAGCATTAGAGCGGTGATTTGTTGGTGGTTGGTGTTCGAATGGACGGAGGGAGCAGTTTAAAAGATTGATGGGTTGATGTTTTTTTTTCTTTTATTTATTTTTCCTACTTTTTTTTCACCTGACATTCGATGCATCCATAGTGAGCAATGCAAGTACAAACCACACTGCTACATTGTGTAGAACATCAAATAAAATTGAATTAATGGAACAGTATACAAAATCAAGAAATGAAGAAACAATGAATCTATGCAGAAGGAGCAGGAGCGGGGGAGGAGGGATGAGCTATCTCTAATATTCTAATCCTCGTTCTCCTCAATCAACTCCGGCAGTCTCTCGATACTTTCACCACCGTAAACGATTTGGTAAATCGCCTCAAACAATGGGAACTGGTTTTGCAAGTCCTTTGCCTCAAGCAATTCGTGGACCTCCTTAGATGTGAGAATACCTTGGGCAGACTGACCGTTCAACAACTCCTTCTCGGTATCCTGTGCAGACTGACCAGTGATAGCCATGTGCTTAGCGACTCTAACGTTTCTACCACCAGCACAGGTGGTAATCAAGTCAGCAACACCAGCAGACTCCTTGGTGAAGGTGTCCTGGGAGGTCTCGCCAGGGAAGAACACCTCAGCAAACTTGATGGTCTCGTTCAAACCAAATCTCTGAATGGCAGCAGCGGCATTGTCACCCCAACCGGCACCCAGGACGAAACCGACACCGAGAGCGACAACATTCTTTAGGGCACCGGCAAGGGAAACACCAGCGACATCCTCAATGACACGGACGTGGAAGTATGGTCTGTGGAAAGCAGCCTTTAGGACCGGTCTGTCAATGTCCTTTCCTTGGCCTTGAAAGTCATTTGGCAAGTTGTAAGCAACGGTGGTTTCAGACCACTTCTCCTGAGCCACTTCTGGAGCCAGGTTGGCACCGGAAAGGGCACCACAGTGTAGACCCAAGTGCTCGGTGATGTAGGTGGTTAGCAACTTGCAACCCTCTGGAGTGACTTCCAAACCCTTCAGACAGGAAATAGCACGGGCGTTTGGCTTCAAGGTGGCATTGTCCTTAATGTTCTTCACAATTCTAGGTAGGAACTGGTGAGGAATGTTGAAGACAATCAAGTCAGCACCGGCAAGGGCCTTAGCGATATCTGGCTCAGCGTGCAAGTTCTTTGGAAGCTTGATGCCTGGCAAGTACTTGACATTCTCGTTCTTCTCGTTAATGATCTCTGTAAGCTTCTTGCCTTCTAGCAACTCCTCAAAGACCCACATGTCAACCTGATGTTGGAAAAGATGTGGTCTCAGAGCAGCATTCTCAGCTAGAACCTTGGCGATGGTGGTACCCCAGTTACCAGAACCGATAACAGTGATCTTGTGAGGCTTGACAGGAGCAAGGGAGATCTTCTTGTTTGAGGACAAGTGGGCAGAAAGCTGGGAAAGTCTCTGGGTGGCGGACATGGTTACAACGGGTCTTTTCAATGAAGTGTTCAGAAGAAGAAGCATTCCAGGTGAAAATGGAAAAATTTCGAACAAGAAGGGTGATGGCAATATTTATAGCCAAGCTCTTTTTTTTTGCCCATTATTTTCTTTTCGGGGAAAGTAGGAGTTGGGCGGCGGCTGGCGGTCTGGACCGCAGCCCGGGTTTTTCCACACATTTTTCCCCCGGCCGGTGATTAGGCGATTAGGCGACTTCGGCATTCATATTTTAAAGAAGCTGGGGCTGGGCTAACCAGCAAGAGCAAAGAGAGATGTTACACAAGAGAACAGAACAGCCGTACGCCTGCACAATATATGTCACCTCTCTCAGGTCTAGTGCAGAACCCAATCAACGAGTTTTCTGTCCTCTTTCCCTATACACCATTAGAATCCCTTATATAAGCACCATTTCTTTTTGTAATAGTAACAGTAAATAATACCAGTACAAATTCACCTCGGCAGATATAGAGTGGCGGCAAGGGGGGAGGAGGAGATCTCTGCCCGGATAAAAGGCTCTCTGCCCAGCAATCGCTGCCCCTGAGCCCTTTCGGCTTAAGTTTTTACCCCAGTTTCTTTTTTTTTTGTCTCCTCCGAGTTTCGGGTTAAGTGCTGATATCCTTAAGGACTATTTCTAGAAAATGCTACTAGAGTATAGAAACTTCGAGAGGCAATGCACATTATCAGCGTATAAGATTATAGATTTTACATTAAACAAGTCAAGGAAGTAAGGGCAAACACATATGAAGGGGCGGGGGTCGGGCCTCTTCAAAGTGGTTTATTTACAGATTGCTTTTGAGCAGATTCTTCACGTAGCCTTCATCACCACTAACAAGAATACACTCGTCCTTCTCAATCAATGGGTTGAAGCCCAACTCTTCAGATTTTTGTATAACGGCAGAGTCGTAGGCTCCAGGTTGGAACCATACACCCTTCACAACACCTTTCAGGCCTTGTTCCTCGATTGATTCCAACACCTGGAGAGACACATGTGGCGGAGTGATAAAGCTGATGCTCAGGCCATCATTACCAGGGTAATTCTTATCCAAACCTGTGATGGCATCGATAATGGAAGGGACGGTAGGGATGTTAAGAATCTCCTTGGTTGTAGGGTTGACAGGAATCACTGGCAATTGGTGAATATCATACCAATCCAACACCTTGAATCCATACTTGGCCGGATTGGAAGAAGCTCCAACAACAGCATATGTTCTTTGGGGAGAGAAGAAGGCTTTGAAGGACATGTTTGTTTGGTTTGTTGATTCTCCAATTAACAACAACAGTAGCCAAACGTTTACCGAAGTCTCATCATTTCTCAATTTTCTAAAATCAAAGTACATTTGTCCAGGATCGGTGGGAACAGCGAACAACTTTCGCAGCATATATATATATATATATATATATATCTATTTGCAAGAGTCGGACTACCACTTACAGGCCCACTGGCTTCATCTTTTCTGTCTCTTATCCCAAGGATTTCTGTGTATCATTCCATTCCTTTTAATTTTGTCTCACGGTTCACACAATACAACCTGATCAATAACTTTGAAGTTTAGCAGTGACAGTTAAACGATACAGTAACAGATAGAGACAGTAGCTTCACCTCATCTCAAATGATAAACAACACACAAAAGCAAAAGTCTGTTAAAAAACCCAACAGAGCCAGCTCCCGTTGGCCAGCTTCAGGTCACATTCTTCATTATTGCTTACATCATTTTTTTTCGTTTCCATTCAAACACCCAGACATCCTTTTATTTAGAGCAAGAGATCAACAAAGAAAAAAAGTATCACAACTAAGTGCTGCAAGTGGGTTTGTGTGTGTGTGTGTGTGGGTACTACGAACAAAACTGAGATGGACAGGGATGAGTACCTTCCTGATTTTGTAAATGTCCCCCAAAATAGTTGGCTGTACCCGCCAAACACGCTGGGATATCAAGCGAGGAGTCGTGGCGTCTCACGGAAAGATGAACTTTCTATCCGCATAGAGGTATACTATTTAATGAAGAAGGCAGCCCGCAACAAAGCTAACAACAATACCCACTTGGTTATGTGGTTCAACTCCTTGCTGTACTTCTCAAGATACTACCAAAGGAAGGCATCCGCAGCTCAGGAGATTGTGACACTCTGCTCCTTTGTGGCCTCGCGTGTTCTTGAAGTGCACAAACCAATGGAGGAGTTTCTCAGGGAGAACTCGAGAAACGAATCTGTGTATTGGACATTGAAGGATAAGGTTGAGAGTAGTGAACTGAGTTTTATGGGTGAGCTTTGCTATGATCTGATTTTGGAAAACCCCTTTGAGATAGCCTCTGAGCTGCTGAGGCACATTGTTCAAGAAAGTCATGTCGAGCCCATAGTTAAGGACAGAGACTTGTACGCTAGTATTGAAAGAGCAATGCTGACACATATCTTCCTCATTTACCCTATCAGATTTGTTGTGCACTGTTTGGCTTGTGGATTGTTTGTCGAGAGAAGATTACAGATGTCAACAAACCAGCAGCTATTTCGAAACTGCTCATGTCCAGAGGTGACACCTCAAACTGTGGAAGAGTTCTTCAAAATTCTCAATCGCATGTGCACCGAACTGGGACCGTACCTACGGACTAGGGTCGAGAAGCCCATCAATTTCCCAATGGTTACAAAGGATCAGGTGAGGTTTGTTGTTGGTGAGATCAACCACTTCTCGTCGGACGATACTCAACATAAAATTTCTATTTTGGAGAAGGGCTTGCCATTAAAAGGAAATGGGGATGGTTTGGGAGTGCCTCCACCGATTTTGAAATCTGACTTACCTCGTCTACAGCCACCTCTACCCCCAAAGATAGTTTCAAAAGTAAAGCAAAAGATGATAGATCCAAACACACCAACCGTGGCCGTTGCCTCTTCTGGGTCATCAAAGGCACATAGTGATGGCGATAATGCGTTGTCAGAAGCCAAGCAGACAGAGGAGACAGAAAATGTAGAGGTCAAGTCTCAACTCAGTGTTCCACAAGTACTTCATAGTGGTGAGGGCGGTGGTAACAATGTCAATTTGCCAAACACATCAATCCCTAATGCATCACAGAAGACCACAGTCCTAATAAATCCTACATCTTGCGGAGATAACTCCTCAACTCAACAAAAAGTGGATGGTGATACAGCTCCTACACTGAAGAGAAAGAGAATAACGATCTCGGAGTTTGGAGAGACAACTCTCGAGACCAATCACTACCCTAAGAGACCATTGACGAAAGAAGGATGCAGGAGTAGTTTAGCCAAACCTCTTGCTGAGGATGACAGACCAATGTCATCAACGAGAAACCAATCCTCTACCGGAGGCAGCCCGTCTGTTGTTGAAGTTGCTTGGGCAGAAATCAGTGACGATCAAAAGAACGCATTGAAGGAGTTCTTAGATGGTCCTCTAGAAGGTACAGGTTCTCTAACCAATTATGAAAACTCTGAAGATTAGCACACCTTTTCTTCTTAGGGACATGAATTCGAATATAGAGAGTGAATTTTTTTTGTTATTATTTTTGACTTGTTGTGTTGTCTGTGTCGAGATTTCGTACAGAATTGTTTGTACAGAACTGTTTGTTATGGAGGGTGTTGGTGGAGAGCCTTTTGTTATTGTTATTGTTGTTCTTGTTTCTCTGCTGGTACTGCTTTGCTTGTCTTTGTGTCACCAACGTCACCACATTTGTGGGCTTAAGTAAAAATGTGGTTGAAATTAGCACAACAAGAACAAGAACAACAACAACAGTTTGGTTCATTAAAACCCAGAGAGCTCCAAGGACGATGTATACCACAGCTGATGCTTACTCATCTCCAGAAGAGATCCGTCATCGTAAGAATTTGAAGAGAGGGATCAATTTCACTGTGTTAGTTTGTGGCCAGGAGGGCACGGGAAAATCCTCTTTTATCAACAGCTTGTGTAAACAGAAGGTGCTTTTGAGGGACAATACTCACGTTGATCCTAAACAATCACACTTGAACCCAGGAATTGAGGTTTCCAGGAGCCATATCAACATTGTTGAAGAGAACTCTACTCCAATTGCTTTGGATGTTGTTTTCACTCCAGGATTTGGTGACAATGTGGACAATACTGTCTGTACTTCCCGCATTGTTGAGTACTTGGAGAAGCAATTCGATGAAGTCTTGACTGAAGAGTGCCGTATTCAAAGAGATCCGAGATTTAAGGATGGTAGACCACATGCAGCCTTGTATTTTATCAGACCAACGGGGAAGGGATTAAGACAGTTAGATGTGGAGGCTATGAAGCTGTTGTCAACCAGGGTCAATGTTATTCCATTAATTGGGAAGGCTGATACCTTGACAGAGTCTGAGATAAGATTGAACAAGGCATTGATTATCCAGGACATCAAAGCAAATAGCATCAAGGTTTATGATTTCCCTGTTGATGGGGAGCCACCTAGTGAAGAAGGTAATGTTGAGAATGGTTATCTAAAAGCGCAAATCCCATTTGCTGTTGCTGGTAGTTATGATACTGCAAAATGTGATGATGATGATATTGCCTACCATGTCAGAAGATACCCCTGGGGTGTGTTTAAGACAGAAGATACCAAACATAGTGACTTTACTCTATTGAGAAATGCGCTCTTTGGGTCCCACTTGCAAGAGCTAAAGGATAGCACACACAATGTTCTCTATGAACATTACAGAAGAGAGAAGCTAATTGAGCAAGAAGGCTATACGAAAGATGCAAACTCAAGAGGTGGTGAAGATGCTAGTTTGTTGGACCGGTACAACTATAGTGGGAAACCAGAAGTATTGAAAGAAGATGAGACTTTAAGGGAAATCTTGAGAAAGAAGAAGGTTATCGAGAATTACACTTCTGAAATCAAACAGTTGGAGAAGCGTCTACGTGCTGTCAGTTTGAGTGTAAAACACAATCATGCCCCGGAGATTATCTCTACTACTTCAACTTGACTTCCTTGCTAAGAGGATTTAAGTTTGATTTATTTCATATTGTTGACTAAAAGATATACTCTGTATAAAAAATAATTCTAAGTTAAACCAATAACGACAGACAAACTCTCGATATTTCATCTGGACATGTTCTATTGGCGTCCCTAAAGGACTGCATCCAAAGCTTTACAAACTCCCCAGACTCTTTGCGAGTATTTGCCATTCTCTTGATATCTTGAAATAAGTGATTCGAAGATTCAGTGCTGTGGACTTCTAGAATTCCTCTTTTGCTATTCATCTTGACCTTCAAATGAGGTAAAGAATACAGATCAAGTTCCATTAGAATATTCTCTTCTGCAGTTAGCAGTAGGTTCTCTTTCATTATTGCAGTCTTGTAAGGAAGAAGGGAGTTATTAACAAGGAGTAAAAGATTGGAAAGTTCAACAGCATTATTTCTCAAGAGATTGTTGTGCATTGATCGCTCTAGAGAAAAATGCTCCTTCAACAAATTGAAAAAGTGGAACACCTTCCAAGTGATTCCACCATGAAGACAAAGGCCTGATAATAATGAATCATAAACGTCCTTGATACTAGCGTCATCCATACATTTGATAGTGGATAATATAATGAATCTCCTTATGAAGTCGACAAGCCTCTCTTTTGAGACAAAGACATCTTCTGACATCTTTAAGCAAAACACAAGAGCCCCCTCTAGACAGAGCATCCCAGTAATCTGAAAGTAGTGCTCTAGCCTTCCGCATCCGCGTTCCTCAGAAGTATTCATAGTCTGGCTCATATCAATGCATATACTCTCAAGATATCTTTCCATAACATTTGTTTTATCGGTAACAGAGTCGCACTTCATTGATGCTTGAGCCAAAAAGAGATGAATTGATCTTATATACAGAGCCATTTCTTGCTCATTAAAGATTGTTCCAGCAGAGTTCTTTTCATGCAAATGAAGAATCAAATCTGATGATGCCTGAAAGCGTAGATATGAACGCTGGTATTCTCCCTTCTGAAGTGAGCAAAAACCAATAACAACCATTATCTTTACCATTTTCCAAAAACTTAGTGGACTTCCAGACATATGATACTTCCAATAAGCTTCCAATTCAATAACTTTAGACTCAACAAAGTCCAAGTCTTTGGAATAGGACAAATTGGGAAAGTTCATTATGGAAGAGAACAAGGGATCAAGAGCCATCTCAGCAAAGTCAAGATCCTGATCTGATGTAAGATCAGCTAATAATCCCACACAGTTACGAAGGATCTGATGTGATTGCAAATTCCGAGAACTGAGGGTAGACAAGTTGTCCACTCCACTGGTGTGATTTGGCTCGGAGGAAGAGGAAAGAAGAACAGCAGAATCATCCTGGGTGCAAAACCTTTCATAGGTTCCATCAGGATCAATCATTCGCGCATTGTTCATCACATGAGAGTACTCTGATAGATTCCCAGATATGTAGTACCCTGATGCAAGGAACAACAACCCCAAGCATCTAATCTTTGTTGAGCAACATAACTCAACACCAATACTTAGCTCCCTGAGTCCTTCACTGCTTCTGTCAGAAAGACATAGACACAATCCCAATAATGACCTCTCAAGAGGGCAAATGGACAACACAGAACCTTTCAGATTAAGTGACAACATCACTTTGGAGTAGTTTTCTAAACACTAGTCAGTTAAAACATGTAAACCTAAAAGATGAGAGAGAGATATAACTTACTTTGAAGGAAATCCACCACCAAATCATTTTCGAAATGCTCTGTGGAGATAAGAAGTGCACGGTTCTCAAAGCTCAATCCTTTATTCTTGTTCATGAACTTGGTTGCGTATGTGTGTGTGTCTCTCTCTATCTGTGTTGTTTAGAACACAATTTCACTTCTATATGAGTTTTGCAACACAAACAAATCAACAGATTCAGAAAAGTTGAAACTCGCAAATCATGATTGAAACACAAGCGACTCAAACAGTGGCTATCTAGCAATGATTACAACAACAATGGTGGCATTGAGATTTGAGTAGAGTGAGCTTTTCGTTAACTGAGAACATTCAGTGTTTGTGCTTTTGTTTGTGATGGTGTACGGGTGTAACTTGTTTACCTTTCTCCAGCTGTTGTTGTTGTTACATTAAGCGCTTAATTTCATTGCGAGTTTTGCAATGGCGAGATGGTGGGTTCCCAACGCACAGAAGACGGCTGCGGAATGAATGATACCACACAGGAGGAAGGTTCCAGGATAGATCAGCTTGCAGAAACACAGGTGATCCAATCACAACCCCAAGTGCTCGAGGGGATGCGCCTTTTGGGTCGACATGAGGATAACAGAATATTTGATTCCTCCTGTGAAGGTGACACAGATATAAACACCCAAGTGCTTCTGACAAGCAGTTCAAGCTACGAAAAGAAGAATTCCATTCCCATTCAACTGATATCTTCGTCTTCTGACAGACTTGTCGCCCATCTTGGAGATGGAGATCATCAAGGTATTATAGATGAGGCTGCCCCTACTCAGGCTGATATTGTGGAGTCATCATCCTTAGCAAACAACGAGGCCAATGCTGATGCCGATACCGATACCGATGCACATCCATCACATTCCATTAGACTAGATATCGACTCAGAATCAACGAAGGGTGATACCCCATGGATTAACAAAGTTCGTGACCCATTTGAAGATTCCCAGACCCCTTGGTTGAACAAGTTGAAGGATCCCTTCGATGATACTCCCACTGTTGGACGAGTCAGAAGGTCTCCTGGAGAGGAGACTCCAATCATCTCCAAAAAGATTCAATCACTTTACACTCCACTGCCCAGTGCACACAAGATATTTGAAAGGCTTCGTGAGGATCAGGACAGATCTGATCTTGAGGTGGATACTCAAACACAATCTGCTCCTAATTTGAAGTTTAATGCTCTGGCTCCGAGCCCTACAATTGGCAGAATACATTTATCTGGAAGAGGTGATATTGATGATCACAAGGACAAATTCGAATGGATGAATCAATCACATGTACTTCAGAAGACGGCGACAGCGACGGCGAGTGATCCTTCTGCTCCAACCCAAGTTGATCATATTCCAACTGAAAAAAATCCTGAACCATTAAGCTCGGAAGTGTCTAGAGGGTTTGAGAACAATGATGATGATGAGATAAATACTGTCAAGGTTAGCGATCATTCTCAGCCTGAAAGAGGCACTGATGCAGCCCATATTCAGGTTCTTGGTACTGCTCCGGATAATTCTTCGTCACAACCTGAAGATGACGATGAAAATGACCCTGATGTTGCTGTTGATCAAACAAATGGTGTTGACATTACTGTTCCTGATTGTATCAGTCCTGAAAACCTGAGTGTTGTCTCCGATGATGATGAACATACCAGCTCACATTCTACGAAACCCAATCAGTTTTCGTACATGATGATGCAAGATAGCATTTCAGTTTATAAGGAAGGTATTTTACGGAATAGCCACAATATTAGAGGAGTTGATTATTTCGATTCCAATGTTCCAGCTGACATCCAAAGGAAAACACAGGCCGTCATTCATTCTCAACCTCATATCAAAAAAGATAGTTTATCTTTGAATAGAAACTTCCATCATCTACCAATCAGATCAAAAACTACATTAGGGAACCACTCATTGGAAGGTTTCCACCATCCAGGACATAGCTTTGAAGGAGTATCACAAGCTGTCGAAACGGCTGACATTACTCAGGATATGACAGACATTGATGAAGAAAGCAAGATTGACAATACAATCGAGGAAGAAGAGACGAGTGGAAATAACAGGAACAGAAGAATTAGAGACGAAGAAGACTACATCATGACCAGGCGGAACAAAAGAAAACAGAACAACGTTATCAAATCACCGAATCCTGTTAAGCTAAACAAAGTCGGTGAAACTTATGATAGTTCCACTGTCAGCAGTCCTGTGGCATCCCTTAATGAGATGGTACAGAGCTCAACAGACACGGTACCATCTGATATCTTGAGTCTTCCAATCGAGCCGCTATTAGAAGAGACAAGACAGTTAGCAGAGTCTGATATTGTGTTCAAAGAGTTTGTTTGGTGTCAATACAGCGCCCACTATTATGCTGGTTTGATTGCTGGAGTCCGTGAACAGGGGTTTATTGTGGAATTTGCAGGCTATCCCGCAGATTTCGTGAATATCGTGTATCCTCTGGATATTCGAATTGGTGATCATATTGTGGTTAACAGATCCAACTACATTGTCACTGGCCTGGAGTGTTTGAGAAGAGATGATCGTGAAATTATCAGGTGTATGAGAGGATATGATACCGTGGTAGGTAAGCCTCTTAAGAAAGTCAAGGGGAAGATGACAGCAGCCGACAAGAGTGAAATGTTCCCGATTGGAGTCATTAAAGTTGACAATGACGAATGGTTTAAGAGACCGCGGGTTGGTGCGGATATGTTTATCAAACCAAGGCGGACCATGGCCAAAGACCATTCTCATATCCTGCCCACTTTCCAGGAGGAACTGTTGATGTCAACTCCTCAAATGCCATCCCAACAGCCGCCAATTTTTGAAGATTGTTTGTTTGTCATCACAGGTGATGTGGACAAGGATGAATTGACTGTTCTTATCAAATCTCATGGAGGCACTGTCATTGATGAAGGATTTGGCTCTATGGTTGACCTAAACACATCAAACGAGCACCACCCTCTAGTAAAAGCCAAGCAATCACTCCATAACTTCAAATTTGCAGCTCTTGTGTCGAACAACCACAATCGAAAGGCTAAATTCTTGGAAACTTTGGCTTTGGGCTGGCCTGTGTTGTCGGAATTGTTTGTCAGGGACTCAGTTGATGAGGGTTACTTGAAGCTTGACTACCTGGCAACGTACCTACTTCCTTCTGGTGAATCTAAAAGGATGAAGTTTGTCAAGACCCATGATGTTCATAAATTCTTGGACAGCTTTTACCAAAACCTCGATCTTGCACAACAGTTAGACAACAATAGACTATTGAAGGATCGCCATGTTGTTCTAATCACGAACACACCGAGTATTGCTAAGTTTATTTTTTATATCCTTGGTGCTCAGACAGTCATCACTACATCACTTTCAAATTACACAAGCTTAATCCAGACTTTATTAATGTTCCCTAACAGCAAGTCATCTCCTGTTATTCTGTATCAAGAAAGGACACTTAATTTAAAACTTGAAGGAATTGACGAGGGTAAAAGCAAGAGATCATCAAAGAAAGCAACAACAGTCTTGTCATCAGATGTTTTAAAGGGAAAAGGCGCTGCTGTGTACGTACAAGCGGTTGATTGGGAATGGGTGGTTCAATGTTTGATAGACGGGTGCCCATGGCCATCAGAAATAAGAACATTTACTGACATTTAATAATTTTCCAATCTCCCTGGGTGGAGTGGAATCTACTCTACTACAATGCCATTGGTTATAGTAGTATTTACTCATAAAAAAAGCGGGTCACAATTATGGACATGAATGAATTTGACAGCCAGCTGCTCTCAACATCCAGCTTAAAGTTCAATAATTTTCCTTTTCTATGTGTAATCTGATTTGAGTCAAGGCTGTGCTTAAACTCTTAAAAATGTTAAAAGCCATTTCGTTTTCAAAAATGTCATTAAAAACAAAAGAACCAATACTCAAAATATTCGAACTCAGTTTCAGTTTAACCACCTTAAGTACATGCTCTAAGTTGACATCCTTAGGGTATTCGGCTTCATAGAGCTTAGGGAACGTTCCGAACTTGTATCTGCTTTCATCAAAGTCCTTCAATGCCAATTTAGAATGTACGTCATGATACCCAAAGTTCTTGATAAAAATCTGTTCCAAATCTGCTAAAAATTTAGCGATTTTCAAATAGATAGAAAAATATTTTGGAATTTCCACCAGTTCATTCACCTTTAGGACATTCTCATTGGTGAAGTGTTTGAAAATTCTTCTTTCAAACTTGTATAAAAACTTTGCAATGTGGAAAAAGTTAAAGAAAACAAACTGGAATGAAAGTGATAAAGACTTTTTGTAATTTGATGACTCTTTGTCATTGATGAATATTAGGCACAGGGTTCTAATAGAATAATCACAGGCATCCAACAAATCATCATTTTTGCAGTTCAAGGAGACAAACTCCTCAGCTAATTTCTCCCACTGTCTCGACCACAATAACTCCTTCACTCTTGAGATATCAATCAAGAGCGATCTAATTACTGAAATGTTCTTCAGCATTATTGAAACTGCTGCATCTTGGTTAATCAACAAACTCTCCCATTTGAAGTTGTTTTTTAAGTTGGAAGAATTGGGATGTTGTGGAGAAATCCCAGAGGAATAGTTAAACAGCTGATTCTTCTTGGCGAAGTAAAAATGCTGCAAAATGGTAAACATTACAATGTTTGCACCGAACTCAGACACTTTATAGTTGATTGGGTTATTTGCGAGCATGTCATTAAAGATCCTGTCCAAGTTCAGATTGTAATTGATTGAACTATTCTCAACACACTTCACCTTGAATTCTTCTACTGTGGAACAGTTCCAGTAGTTCTCCAAATCAGGTAGATCACACTTTAGCTCTTTGTACTTGATAAATGGTGACAAGTTGTAAATGGCTGTCAGAATGTTGGACACATTGAAGATCATGAATACAGTTCTGATTTTGGACTGGTAAAGAATATAATTTTTGAAGTATTCTTCATTGATCTCAATATTCTCAAGATTGAACTTGACTAGATTGAACTTGGAAACTCTGATTAATGTACACAGCGCATTGACTTGTCTTAAAATGATGCTCAAATCAGACTCGTCGTACTCAGCAAATAATCCGTACAGCACACTAAGAACTAGTGACTGTACAAGCCACAAAGGAGAGTTATGTGTTGTAGATCTCTCAGCGTCATCACTTTTCTTCCTGGAGTCAAGATAAACATGAATGCATCTCCGTGATATTTCATACATATCCGCTGCACTCTTCTTTTCGTTAGAGTAGAGAGCACCAATAGCACCAATAAGCAACGGTAAACACACTAAAGGTGTAAAATCGTTGGGAGTTTCGTCATTGAAGGTGTATTCATACATAGCCTTCTCATTCAAGTAGTTCTTGTGAATAAATGGGTGGTGGGACAAGAACTTTGTTTTGAAGTTTAGAACAAACAGTTGAAGTTTATCAGGTGAAGGAAGTGATGGTGGAGGCAATCCAACAAATGGATATTCCTCAAGAACTTTGCTAATCTTGTGTGACAGTCCTTCAGTAAAAAGTTGGGTAGATGAAAGATACTCATACGGAGACATGGACATTATTGCATCGTCTTGATGAAGGTTGTAGTTGTAAACGTTTTCATTGCCAAACTGAGGACCACCTGAATTCGTTTCTGCGTTTGATGAATGTCTTTTCAATGAGTTGCCTTCTGGTTTACGAGAATCACCAAGTGCAGCAGGAGTGATTGTGGAAGAGGCAAAATCATTGGATTCATAGAAAGAGTAACCCACAGAGAGGATCACCTCCTCATGATTTGGCACCTCCAAGTCAGACAGAAGGGCATACTCATTTAAATTGTTTAAGTTCAGTGATGAATTACTTGTGTTGTGAGTACTGGTGTTTTCTCCAGGTGTTGAGTTTGAAGAAAGGTTATCATTTAGATATGTTGAAGGGAGCTTGGGGAAAGAGAAACGGTTGTTCTGTAAATCCTCCATTTGACTGGCAAACTGGTAATCGTCATCATAAAATGAGTAACCAAAAATATCATTTTTATTAGAGTTTCCATTTCCCTTCCCCTTTGAACTTGACTTTGACGACCTTCTTTTCACGTTTGATGGATCTGGAAGCACCAAATGTGTTGTTGACTGATTTGCTTGCATGGGTTGTGGTTTCCTCTGGAAAGACTGATGATGTTCTAGTGGCGGCGCTGGATGCTCTGTGGTATCCAATGAGAAGTTTCCAAAAAAGTCCAATCCAGGTAGAGCCTGAACCTCTGGAACCCAACCATTCAAACCATGGTTGTGGCCTCGGTCATTCTGGCGAGTTTGAGCCTCTCTGTTGTTGCCCTCGTTCATTGAATAGTGCGACTGACCATTGAGGTGATCGACTGGTAAGAGCTGAGGGGTCGAGAATTCAACAGATCCAGAGTAGTTTTGATGATTCCCAGAGGCTGAGGCGTAGTTTCCAGCAGAAGCAGCCGAAAAGGATGTTCTGCGTCCCTTGAAATCTGTGTTGAAAGTTGCTGATGTGTGGTTTTCGAACTGAAGGCCGTTAGAAAGATAGTGGTTAAACGTGTGGATGTTATCTGAAGATTCAAATTTGGTTCTTTTCAAGGCATGGTCATTGTCTCCTTGATCGTTCAAATCCACATCTGTGTCGCTAGTGATAGATTTGGAGCGTGATGAACGTCTTCTGAGGCGTTTAATAGCATCATCACAACCAGCATGGAGCTTCTGGGCGTGTCTAAGAAGCAAATCACGGCGAGAAAACTTTCTCTGGCACACACCACAGTCGAAGGGCTTCTCCTTCGTGTGTGAGCGTTCGTGACGCTTCAAATGCTCATGTCGAGCAAAAGCTCTTGTGCAGGTACTGCAAACAAAGAGACGTGGCTTTCCTGAAGGAGTCATGCCATTGGGTCCCAAATTGTCCGGCACACGGTCCAAACGCTTGTTGATTTTAGAGTTCATGTTGTTATTACTCGTGGTGAGCGGCCTGACAGACACATGGTCGGTGGTGGTATTCATGATTGAAACAGTTTGTTTGGTCTTCAAGGTCAGTATAGTTTCAGCATGTCCAAGGTAATTTATACGAGCCACTATGACTAAGCAAGTGTCAGTCGCAATCCCCGCTTCCTCATCCAGAATCAGCTCAATGCGGGGTATTTTTACGGGACCTCATCGAGAATGTGTCAAAAAAAATACAAATAACACTCAATTAAATAGGTTCTTGTATATTATATCATCTTTTCACCAGCTTCTTGTTGAGATGCTCAATCTCCTCCTTCAGGTTTGCCTCCTCAACTGTCTTCACTAACTCTTTGGTACACTTGGCTACATCAAACGCGATTCCAGCCAACCTTTGCTTAAATTGCTTGTCAGCATAGTCATCCTCTTTGTCTTGATCAGCATCTCTCTGTGTCAAGTCTCTCATTCTTCTACCAGCATTGGCCAAGGTATCAACAACCCATGATCCGTGTGCCTTCAAAGTAGCATTGCGGCTTTGGTTCATAGAAACGCTTGTGGCTTCAACCATCTGACTTACAACGTCATTGATTGCCTTGGAACCCTTTCTCAACTCACCATTTGTAGAGTCAGTTGTCTTTATGGATGTTAGCAATGCTTGAATAGTGGAAATCACATTGACAGTCTGATGCTCTAAATACAGTAGCAACTCTGAAAGTGTGTTTTCAGGGTTGTCAATATCAAAGTCTTCAATATCGAACTCCTCTTCTGAATCCTCCTCATACTCTTCTTCATCCTCCTCAGGCTCATCACCCATGTAAGAAGGTTCACCGTTAGTGAATGGTTCTCTAGCATCATCTGCAACCCCATTCACCGAGTTTGTTGATATCTCGTTTTTAGAAGCATTCACAAAATTGTCTGTCATTTGATTCAGATCTTCTTCTTTTTCCTTTCTTTGTTCGTCTGCCAACAAATAGCTGTTCATATCGCGTGAAGAACTTTTATCCAGGACCTCAAGGCTGCCCCCACCTAAACCTTCAATGGGCATCGTTGAGTTGTCTAAGGTATCCATATTCTCACTTGGTTCAAGTTTTTCCGCTGCTATAGAAACCCTTGGTTCGAGCTCAATATTAGCCGTCATATGAAGATCAGGGTGTTGATTGGTACCGTTATTATCTGAGTCGTCATTGTATGAAGTTTTGACCTTGTAATCATCAGCTGTGACTACCTCCTTCTGGTCTGCAGATGGAAAGCTAGCAGTACCTTCCAATTCATAACGGGTTGTTAAGGTGTCCAAGGGTTTGCTTTTTTTATCTATGTCATTCGCCTTCTTGAAATTGGCAATATCCAAATTAGTCAATTCATTCTCAACCAACTGCCCCACATCTTCATCAGTCTTAGGTCTAACGGTAGGTTCCGGTTCAACAGTGATTTGATTTATGGAGTTGACAATATTCAATTCCTTTTCTATGTCACTAGGATTAACATCAATGGCCCCTTTCTCCAATGTCACACTAGGATGGTTTAAATCAGATGTCTTCTGTATATCTATGACTGTGTCATTAATCGAACCCTCAACCTCCGCCGGTTCAATCACTTCTCCAAATTGTTCCAAACTGGATCTCCTTCTAGCATATTGGGCTACCACAGAGTCATGAAGAGGACTCCCAAATGTTTTTTTCGAACTTGGTGAAGGTGTCTTGGACTTTTCTGCTTCCTGTTCAAACTGCTTCACTTTAGATAAAAAGTTGCTAGATGAAGATTTTCTCAGTCCAGGAACCCTGTCATTCTTAACAGAATTCGAAGGTGTTTCAGGAGAGTACTTAGAAACTAAAGATGCCAACCCTAAAGTTTTGGTAACGCTTGTTGTATCCTTTTCTGAGATAGTGGCTTCACCCGTGGAGGTATTTTTTCCTACCTGAAATGCATTCCACAACTCCGTGCTAACGTTTGAATCACTCACATCAACTATACTGTTCTCCATCTTCATTGAATTATCAGTTCTCCTTGTCATTCTCAATGGTTTGACAGGAGAAACATGGGTGGTATCAACTTCATCGTTTTGATCAAACCCTGAGAACGAGCGTTGGCCAGTTGAGTTCTTCTGTGAACTGAATGAACGGTTAGACAGTACAATACCTGCGTCATGCTCTTCATCTTCTTCACCTTTAGCTTCATTCTTGTTCAATCTCACATCCTTAATAAAATCATACAAGGTGAAAACAACTTCAGCGATGGCGCTTTCAATCACCAATCGAGGAAATATCTCGCCATAAATCACATAATATCTGGTGCAAGTGATTACATGAGACACCGAAGCCCTTATCATCTCCGCCTTTTCAGTATTGGAAGCAAAACTGGCAATCTCAGTTGCAACCCCTGAAATGTTAGAGATCTGATCAAAAAGCATACTGCCATCAATATTTTTAGACTTGGAAATGGCACCAAGTTCGATCAAAAACGTTTGCACTAACTGTCTGAATGATTGTACTAATGAAATCGGGATCAGACCATTCTTAGAGAGAAGGTTTTCAAATGTAACTTCGTCAGCTGTAACTGAATTCAGTCCAAGTACTTCCTCTATCTTCCTTGTTTTGTAATCTTCTGTTCTAGCTCTCAGCTCTTGAACTTCCTTCTTCAATTCATCAGGGCTTAAGCTTTCAGGGCCTGTTCCTGAAACATTTTTCGAGGTATTGATCTGGTCATGGAGTGTCTTTATCTGATCATTCTTCGTTTCCACATCCTTCTCCATACTGAATATTTGATCTTTCAAATTTCCATTGCTTAAAGATAAGTCTTGAACTTCCCGCTCCAGGTCTTCTAGCTTGGATTGGAGCATCATGTTCTTCTGCTCTAATTCAGTTATAGTTTGATCCATCTTTGTGCCTTCTTCTAATAACAACTCGATCTCTCGATCTTTGTTGAGACCTTTGCTAACAGATAGACCCCTGTTAACACCAGATCCGGACTGATTTTTGAGCTTGCTGATAGGATGTGATGGTTCTGTAACAACATTCCCTTCTGGGACATTGTTGTGCCTTGAAAGTAGAGGTAGAACACTAGGCTTAGGGCTTGGCTTAGTGTCATGAATATAACTGACGCTTGTAGGATTAGATAATTGATTCACTTGCTTGCCCAGAATTTGTTTTTCACCATGCCTGGATGGTGCATCAATGACTGAGGATTCTCTAGCATCTTCCTGTTCCTCATCGGAGCTCCAAGCAAGATTGGCCTTAGTAGGTATTACAGTTGATTGTTGCACTGACAAAACACCACCAGCAGGTTTATGATTTGACAATATAGGTAATGCGGCTTTCTGTTGGCTTATACCCAGTCCATTTGCACTGGTTGCAAAGTTTGATCCAGTCACCTTTTTCTTAATAAACTCCTCATTGTGATAGTTCCGTCTCTCAATTTCGTATAATATATCGCTCACCAAATCCCTGAATCGGGATTGTTGTAGCAGTCCTAACTTCTCTCTAGCCTCGTTTCTTTTGGGATGGAATGTTGATCGTGGGAGTAAAAAGTCTGGCTCGGCACTGGCCTCATCGATTCTTCTTTGCAGTTCATCGTAAACATCTGTACTCAATTCGAAGAACTGGGATGGAGATAGCTTTAACAACTTGTCTCTAGCCTTAGCAGCTCTGGCCGGATTGGACTTCGCAGGAGCTGTGGATGTGTTCAGAAACTGCTTGAGCGATGCATGGTACGTCAGCAAGTCTCTGTAATTCTGTGGGGGTAGGTCGGACATGGTTTCTTTAGTAGACTTAAATGTGGAACTAGTTCAAAGATAAATAAGTTAAAGGATGAAGAACACCCGTGGTATTTGCGACCTAAAACACAACCACAACTGTTGTAACTTTCGACGACAGTCTTTTTGTGGATGCATTTTTTTTTTCGTGATTTGTTGATGACGCGTCACAAAAGCACAGTCACGTGAACTGAGATTCAATTCCGAGTCATTTATAATTTCACAGACAAATACAAACAATTGCAACCAACAAGATGCTCATTTATTCTTGGTTACCCTCAACATCGACTGGAAAGTATCTCTATCCAAGTAACAGCCTTTCAACCATCTTTCACCGCTATTTGAGTCAAATGCATCCCTTGCATGGAGAACTCTGCGATTGTCAAACAAGATACAAGTTCCTTCCTCAGCCTTAAATCTGAGATTGTTTTTAGGATTATTGATGTAATCTTCAAACATCTTTGACCCTCTTAGGAAATCTTCGAAAATTTTTCTGTCACTGAGGTCCTTTGCTCCAGTGTCTGATGGCTTGGTATCCGAGCTTGGGTAAGTGACAATACCAAAATCATATGGAGCTTGGAAAGGTGGAGAGTAGTTGATCTCTTTGAAGACGTGTTGATGCGACTGGATGGTATTGTCCCCCTCAACAACCTGGTGCCTAGCTTGGAAGTATGAGTGACCATTTCGGTTGTAATGAAAATTGGTAGGGCACTTTAGCAGCCCAGAGTATGCCTCATGATCAGTTTCTTTAACATAGTTGGCTGCTGCAAACCCGTCAGCAAAGACATTTTCACCGCCAGTGCTTTTATTCTTGATGAAATGGAGGAGCTGCAAACCTGGTGGTGACTCGTAGTATAGCAGATCCTGGTGCAATGGAAGAAACATGTCAGTGTCGGCAATATTACCCGCATTAGGTTTGGTGCGGACATCAAAAACAGTTCCATAGAATGTTTCTTTGATATAACCAATTCTCTGCCCAACCTTCTTAACAATTGGATCCAATTCATGTTCTTCATCAGACAGAACTGGAAGATTGGCAATGGTGGCAATTCCAAACTTATTCAAATCTTCTAGAACTAGCTCTAGTACCTTGTCATCATTCAAATAGGCATTATAATCATAGTTTTTAAGTTCTGGAAATCTAATGTGTGGTTGGCTAGAGTCCCAATGGGCAACTTCTCTGTCAAAATATCTTCCTTCTTTTCTTCCTTTATCTGTTGAATGTTTCTGCAAGAATTTCTTGGAGTAAAACGACTTCTCACCATCTGGCCAGGTGATGTAGAAGTTTTCATTATCAATGATCCTAACTGTCTCAGGAGCTTGCTCAATAATGGAAGCAGTGGTGAACAGTTTCTGGCCCGATAGAGGTTCCACTGATAATTTCCCATCAGAAGAGTCCCGCAAAAAGGCGTTGGAAAAGCTGTAACTCTTGTCTTCGTTTAAGAAACTTATTGTAGTGAACTTATTGTTGTATGCTATCTTGAAGCCATGATCAATGAGCTCCTTGGTGGGGCCATACTTCGTAGAAACTTTGGATGATAAATATCTCGACAGAGATCCACCCCAACTTTTGACTCCTTTGGACAAACTCATGTTAAATGAAACCTTGAAAGGGAATTCTGCGTATAATATGAGCACAAGGTTTCAGGGAAAGCCAATGCAGAAAGGATCAAAATGCCTGTTAAAGCAAAATGTTTAACGTTCACTGTTTCTAATTTTGTCAACGTTAATTGTGAATCTGGGGATCGCATGTTTATTTTTTTAAAATTGTTCTCAAACTGATTGGTTGGACCTTCGGATCGATAAAAGTGACTATAAGAAAAGATGAAATATTTGTTACGAACATATAACTGTTCTGAGTATCAGCTTTCCTATAGTTATTCAAGCCTGAATACAGCAATCTCCAGGTGTTGAAAAAAAGAATGATCCCAAAAAATGGACGAGTCCGGAGTCGAACCGGAGACCTTCCGCATGCTAAGCGGACGCGCTACCAACTACGCCACACGCCCAGTAATGAACAACTATATTGATGGTTAGTATCTTGTGGTGAATCTATAAAATAGATTGTTACAGATATTGAACTGTCAATAAATCCGTTAGCTGTAAAATCCGGATACGGAGAATGAAGGTCTAGAAATCTACTATGTGTAGATGGTATTAGCCTATGTCTTCACAGCCAGGAGGTGCAATTGTGGTTCGCCAATATCTTCGCTATAGTTTGAGACCTCACTTAACCTATAACAAACATAGCTCTTGATCTTGTCAGATGCTTCATAGAGCCCTAAGTGAATCCTATCAATCTTCTCTGTGTAGTTGCTCCTGACCGAAACACAGAGATATACGTAACCCCAGACCAGAAGAATGCACTCTGAAATAACTGTTCTATCTATGACGACGTGTCTATATCAGAATTATCCTTTTGTATCTATGATGTCAGCCTACACAGTCTTACTGGTGTCTAGTATTCCTTGAGGGTATCCTTGTTAAACCAAAAAGATGGAATCCTGTCGCAGAAGTTCGATGGTATTTTTCTCAAGATACTGTATGGTTCAAATCATAAGGAGCGTATTCTCTGTGAATTGAACTCCATCGGGTACTGTCTCCAACTCCTATATTGATAAGTTTCAGATATGCTATAAATGGAACCCACTTTAGATCTTGGCAATAGTCAGTAGGAATAGAGGTAATGAATGGTAAAAGATAAAATAGAACTATCAAAAAATTCAAGATTGTGTCGATCAAATCAATAAACAACATCTCTAAAAAAGTAAGAACAAGAACAAAGAGGACCATCGCCAGGAAGACCATCTAGAATATCGTGGATCATCTCCCTCCATGTCAGATTTTGTTTCTATAATTCTATAAGCTCACTTCAACAAGATAAACAAGATACAAAAAAATTAATTGCAAAATAGACAATTGCCTATCGTGTAAATGTTGACAATGAATACTACATTCATCTCCTAATAGGCAGAATAGCCAATCTCACAAAAAAGGTGATCTCAAAAAGAGATCTCTGGATTTTCTCTACCTGCAAACTGAGTATAGCATAGCAATTCGCAATTATGTTAGCATAGTCTCAAGATGATTTATTCAGAGTGATTTTCAGAAGTTTTTGAGTGACGAGCATAGAATATCGCGTTGACCATTCAGCTCTGTCTGTTGTTCAAACTCACAATTCATAAGTGTGATGCCGGATCTATCCTAAATGAACTCTCATAGGGACATTCACTTGTGAAAGTGCTCGCAATTGCGATGAAAAG